>OU015763.1:2224676-2249338 GCA_907173295.1 Fagus sylvatica | reverse complement strand
CATAGCAAACGGCGTTAATTGTTTGCCCGCGTATCTCAGCTTCTCTCTCATCAGGATTCCTATTCAACTTTCTTTGTCTATGGACATATATAATCAGTCTCATGGGCTGTCCAAAGTAATTTTAATTTTTTTTTTTAATAATTTTTTAGAAACTTTTGGATTTGAAAAAAATATGAAAATGTTATGTATGAAATTTAGTTTAAAAACACTTTATCTATAATATGAATACATCACTCCAACCCTTCCAAATATAAAATTCTGGCTAGGCCCCTACATCTATTTCTTTATTTTATGGTTATTAATTGTGTTCAACCACTCATAAAGCGACATGTGGCGGTAAGAAATTTTTTAAGCATCCACAGATGTTAAGGATAATGCTAATCTCCAACTAACAATTCAGAATGATAAAGATCAAGGATAGCTATCTCTGTTGATAAGCTACCTATGTTGATAATGATAAGTCTCCAAATTTGTGTTTGTGTTTGTATCTGTTTTTTGTTTTTTTTTAATTCTGGATCTACGATCCACTTCTAGTCTGTTGGTGGTGATTTTTTTTTTTTTTTGTGTTCTTACATTGTGATTTTTTGAATTTGTTTCATTGACTGTGTGTGTGTTTTTTTTTAATATGATTGTTTTGTTGTGATTTTTTATCTTGGATTTTACTGTGTAGGGTCTTGTTAACGGGTGTCTTTAGAATAATTGTTAAGGAAGCACTTATTGCTTGTACTTTATAAAAAAGTATGAAATTTTAAAATTAATACAAAAAAACAACTTTTAAAATTATTTTAATATTAAAAATATCCATAAAGTAAACGCATTTAATGCTCCTTAACAAATGCCCTTACCCTTAGGGGAATGAAAATCTTCTATCCCACTTTTATGTTTCACTTTATACTCCACCAATCATAACTAGCATGTATTAGATTGTGTTTGATTTTTTTTCCATTTTAAATCTTAGTTTTTTTATAAGGAAATGAAAAAAACATGTGGCTAGTTATAATTGGTAGAGTATAAAAAGGAACATAAAATATGGGATAGAAGATATTCATTCCTTAGGGCATCCATTAACAAAATCCGTGTAAAAATGCCATTTATTCTTTTTTTTTTTAATGCTTTAATTTTGAAGATATTAACGCATTCATTATTCAATTAGTATTTAATTTGAATTTTATTTGAGTATCAAATTAAATATTTTTTGTTAAGCAAAGTTTGAAGTATAGTATCTATTTTTTTAAGATAAATTACACCAGCTTTCTTTGAATAAAGAATTTGTAGATAGAATTTAAATTTCTATCAAATTGCAATTCCTTGTTTGAGTGTGTCGGGAAGAATTATAAATTTCATGAGGGAATTTTCAAAGTTCAGGTTTAGTTTATTTCAGTTTTGACAAACTTTTTTTAGGTAAGTTTGACAAGCTTTCCTTAAAATAAAATTTTGAATTTTGGAATTTGGGATGATCTACTTCATTAATGAGTTTTATTGTTATTGTACTTGATAGTCTCTCCCATTTGATCATGCTGGATCAATATCCTCTAGAGTTCGTAGGGTATTCGATCTCATAGAGTTTCTAATCCTAATTTTTTTAATAAATGGTTAATATGTCACATCATCATACCTAACAAAATCCCTAAAATATGTATTTTTACTAACGCCATTAACATAATGGTATACTAACTTTGTTAAACTAACTTTTCATCAAAAAAAAAAAAAAAACTTTGTTAAACTAACGATTCTAAAGAAATAAGATGGATGGAGGAAACAGATACTTCAATACCCATATATTTGCAATTAACGCCCCAGACCTCCACATATAGAACAATGTCGCCTTTGAGGCTCTGTGGCCATTAAAGCTTCATGGTCTGCTATGTTTTTTTTTTTCTAAACTTCTTGGTGTCATTCCTATTGATGATGCTAATGGAACAGTTATAACAACAACCATAACAGTGAGACTTCAACCAAAATAAATAAATAACAGTAAGACTTAAAAATAGTCTATACACTTTATATATATACATAAAAATTAAAGGAGCAAATCCAATGAAATTGTTTGAACTTTAAATTTCCAGGATCGGAACAATAGCTAATATTTTTACATTTGATGCAAAATAATATAATTATATATTATATATTATTTCAATTAAATAATTATATTATACATAACAAGTTGCAGTCGCTATATTTTATTTTTCCCTTCTCAATGATATGAATTAATGTAACTGAAACTAATTTCCTAAATATTAATGACATCATATTCTATAAAATGAGTATTACACTTGTAACATGGAAAACTTCTTGTAAATTATTCTGAGTCATCAGCTTGTGTCTCTAATGGGGATCTTGTGTTTGTTATCAGGAAATTTAAGGAAGATAGATGGAGAAACTAGCGAATGAGGAAACAAGAACTTCAGGTGGAAATGAAAATAAAAATGACCCACTTGTAATTGACATCATTACAATGCTTGAAATGTCGGAGCCTCCAGTATCAACTGGGTGTCATATATACAATGTTCCATATTACCTTCGCAAAATGAATGAAGAAGCCTACACTCTTTAGGTTATTTCAATTGGTCCCATTCACCACGACAAAAAAAGATTTCAAAACATGGAAAAGCATAAAGTAAGATACTTCAAGAGCTTCATGCAACGGGTTGAGAACCAAGCTGAGATAAAGAATTTAGTAAGCACCATAAGGGAGATGGAAGATAGTATTCGACGTTGCTATGTAGAGTCTGTTCAGCTGGAAAGTCATGATTTTGTGAAAATGATCTTGTTGGATGCGAGCTTCATTCTTGATCTATTCTTGAAAAATAAGTTAAAAGGATGGACAAGAGACGATCCTATGAGAGTGGAAGCATGGCTATTGGATATGGTGTGCCATGAGTTGTTATTTCTTGAAAATCAGCTTCCATTCTTTGTTATTGAGAAACTATACCATCTCGCATTGCCCTCTCTCTCAAACTCCATTTCTTTAATTCAACTTACTTTTGACTTCTTTAAGTCGTTGAACATTCAAAATAAATCCCCCGATGTGAAAATACAACACTTCACCGATTTGCTTAGATTCTTTCTACTACCTCCAACCAACGAGCTACCAGCCCTTGAAATACTTTTTCCTAAGTACTTTGTAACACAGCTAAGTGAGGCGGGAGTAAAGTTTAAGGTGTTTCCAAGCAAATGCTTATTGGACTTAAAGTTCAAAAAAGGTGTGTTGGAAATCCCACTCTTAGTGGTCTAGGACAGAAGCTTTGGCTCGAAACATTATGGCATTAGAGCAATGTGACCGTACAAGTGAGCAATACATTACAGATTTCTATTTTATATTGGATCGTCTTATCAACACTACAAAAGATGTGGATTTACTAAACGATGAAGGTATCTTGGTTAATGGCCTAGGTGACAGCAATGCAGTGACATCTATGAAACAGAAATCTTAACAGAACTGAAGAAATGATTTTTTTATAAACTCTGTAAAGATTTGGATGAATACTATGAGGAACCTTCGAACAGATGGAAGGTGATATTAAGACATCAATATTTTAGCACTCCTTGGAGGTCAGCTTCTATCATCACTGCTATTATTCTTCTGCTGCTCACTTTAATTCAAACACTATTCTCTATCCTCCAAGTGGTACTATAGTTTCAATTTTCTCAAAAATAAAAAATAGTATAGTTTCAAAGTCTTGTATTTTGGATGGTTGTTTGATTGCTTAGTGATAAATTTTTATTCCAATGTTATTATTGTCAATACAATTTATCTTTCCTGTGTAAAATACACGGTTGTTGTGTTTCTGCATCCTTGTAGACTAATTATGTATCTTCAATTAATAAAATATATTGATTAACCCTGGAGGTTTGAAAGGCAAGCATTAGTTGATCAAAATATACTGCTTGGTATTATGCATGTAGCATTAATCAATATAAAGTTCAAGAGCCATAGGCAGCTAGAAATGAGTCTTGACTAAAATTGGGATAAAATACACTTAAATAAAAATTTAACTCCATAATCAGTGAGAGAGCCTGAAAATTTTTCTAGGGGATCAAGCTATATATAACAAAATTCTTAAGTATAAAATAAATATGACTCAAAAAATGCTGTATTTTATAAATTAAGTTTGACTCAACAAAGTTGTGATTTCATAAACATAGCTCATTTGATTACGTCTTCCCTGGAAAAAATATTAAGTATACATCAACTTCAACTTTCAAGACAAAAAACTTGAAAGTCAATACTCAATATAGCCCATTTATAAGTCTTCTGGATCTTGGAGAAGCTGATAGCCATAACATATATAGAATATAAAGAGTAAGGGCACAAGTAAAATCACTATAGCTACAAATTTGATAATCATATGTAAGATGACAATATCAAGCTCTAGCTAGAGATAAAAATATCTATTGGATTGCATTTCCATATCTGTTCATCAAATACAAGTAATTGTTTACTCAACTTTCCTCTGCCTCAAATGCAAACAAATATTCTGCATTTCAACCCAAACCATGGGCTGGGGGAAGAGTAATAGTCATGCGATCAAATAACAGATGATTACCCTATACAAGGAAAACCAAGTAGTCTTCCAATGATAAGAACTTGATGACACAATTCTTACCACTTCAACCTCTTTCTTACCAAAAAAAAATACCTTATCCTACATACTTCATCAGAGCAATTTTCTATTTCATATTCCTTGAAGGGGAACTCCAATATAACACTGGCAGCAAGGTTTACATATGTCCATCACTCATTCCTAATGGAATAGTACTTTTCCCATAGTGTAGGAGATTTCGATATTTCAATTATAAGGTTCTTGAATTTAAGGCTATAATCTTGACCTTAATAATATGTGTAATGTGTAATTTGGCCTTAATAATATTTTAGAAAGAGGTTTTCTTTTAATTGTTCTATTATCATTGTGGATTCAAAGATCCTTAGTACATTCTAAGGTTTTATCACTCAATGAGAATGACATGTTCTTCTCCTTGTTATTCCATTGTGTCAATTTATAACTGATACACATATACAAGTGTGCGCACACACATACACACATATATATAAAGTATTTTCACACCCATTTGAATGATAAAAAAACCATTTATGTGAATACTAGTATTTTAATGGAAAAAGCGAAGAAAATAGTAAATTCATTATTTTCTGTATTTGTGTTTATCCCATGAAACTCTTTTTTTTTTTTTTTTTTTTTTTTTTTTTTTTTTTTTTTTTTTCACTTTTTTTGTAATAATATTCATTATAAAACTTCTTAGCTTTAATTTGAAATAATATTAAACTCTAGTGTTTATTTTTTATTTTTTATTTTTTCATGTAAAGAAGATAGTAATCCACTAGTTACGATATAAAAGAAAGACATAAAAGAAGTCAAAAGAAGGGATCAAGATCCTCTAGAGTTTTTAGGGAACTCTATCACATAGAGTTCTTTAAATCCTCACATTTCATTTGAAAATAAAAGGATAAGATTGTGACAAGTCATCAGTCCACTTACATAACCTTAAAATAATGTATTTGCAATGATATTCAAATTCTTTCACATTAATTCCTTTGTTAATTTATAAAAACAAAAAAATGCTTTTGTTAAACCAAAATAAAATGAGAAAGAAAGAAGCCCAAAACTCCTCCAATCCCATAGCCAATCTCCGGCGATTTTCAATGTCAAAAAGTAATTTCCACTGGAAAAAATCCTAATATTGGCCCACTTATTCAAGAAACCATTAACCCTTTAAGTTTAACCTGTGAGTACCCTTGGCCTCCATTATTACTTGGTGATCTAATCTCAAGTTTCTAAACCGATGAGGAAGCTTATGTGTAGGACAAAGAGAGAGCAAAAAGGACAGGTTTCTCTGTTTTAAAAAGTTAACCTCGGCTATTTTCTTCTTCCTTTCTCTGGCAATAGGCTCCTGACTTTTTCTGCAATCCTACGATACCTCTCTCAAAGGTGACATATCCCAAGCCACCAGACTTTAAGGATTTTATTTTTATTTTCGGTAACCAAATTGTTAATGGACCAATATTAGGATTTTTTTCGGTGGAAATTCCTTTTTGACATTGAAAATCGCCGGAGATTGGCTCTAGGAGTGGAGGAGTTTTGAGCTTTTTCCTTTCTCATTTTATTTTGGTTTAACGGAAGAATTTTTTGTTTTGTTTTTATAAATTAACGGAGGAATTAATGTGAAGGAGTTTAAATCTCATTGCAAATATATTATTTTAAGGCTATGTAAGTGGATTGATGACTTGTCACAATCTTATCTTTTTATTTTTAAATGAAAGGTGAGGATTTAAAGAACTTTATATGATAGAGTTCCCTAGAAACTTTAGAGGATCTTGGTCCCAAAAGAAGTTAGGGGGACATTGTCCCTGGCTCCGCCTATTTATATTTCCTTATATATGGGCTTAATTTCCCAATCTCCAATTTAAATTCAATAGCGTTTAGCTAAAAAAATAAATAAAAATTATTCAATTTCTATAGCAAGCTCTTGCTACCATTCTTGAATTCTGAATTGTCTTTAACAGATTCAATCTTGTAATGCTTGAAAGAAGAAAGCAAAATTATTTACATAAGAATTTAATGACTTTGATTATTCCTTAGATGTTATAACTTAAGATATTATAAGAAAAGGTGGGAAATTGACGATCCTATGAGAGTGGAAGCATGGCTACTCGAAATGGTGTGGCATGAGTTGTTATTACTTGAAAATCAGCTTCCATTCTTTGTTATTGACGAAATATATGGCCGCGCATTGCCCTCTTGCTCGAACTCCATTCCTTTAATTCAACTTACTTTTGAGTTCTTTGAGTCCCTGAACATCCATAAGAAATCCCACCAAAAGGAAATACAAGAAATACAAAACATAAGCGATCAAGTTAGATGCCGCCGGAAAGCCCCATTGGAAATACAATATTTCACTGATCTGCTAAGATTCTTTCAACTACCTCCAGCCAACGAGCTACCAGAAAGTGATAAGGAAATGACTTTTCCTAAGTACTCTGTAACACAACTTCATGAGGCAGGAGTAAAGTTTAAGGTGATTTCAAGCAAATGCGTACGGGATGAGGAGGCTTCAAGCAAATGCATACGGGATGAGGTGGTTTCAAGTAATTGCTTACTGGACTTAAGTTTCAAAAATGGAGTGCTGGAAATCCCACTCTTAGATTTCCAGGATGACACGGAAGCTCTTGTTCGAAACATTATGGCATTAGAGCAATGTGATTATAGAAGACCCAAATTCATTACGGATTTCTATTTAATATTGGATTGTCTTATTAATACTACCAAAGATGTGGATTTGCTTAGTGATAAAGGAATCGTGGTTAATTCCCTAGGCGACAGCGAGGCAGTGACAACTATGATTAACAAGCTTAACAGAGGAATCTTAAGGGGAGATATGAACTCTAATTTCAATCGTCTCTGTAAAGAATTGAATGAATATTATGAAAAACCTTGGCACAAATGGCAGGCGATATTAAGACACCAATATTTTAGCACTCCTTGGAGAATGGCTTCTACCATCGCTGCTATTATTCTTCTGATACTCACTTTAATACAGACAGTAATCTCTATCCTCCAAGTAGTATAGGTTCAAACCTTTGTGATTTGGACGGTTGTTTGATTGCTTAGTGATAAATATTTATTTCTATTGTTTGCAGGAGAGTCGGCTGAGTTTTGTTTTTATTTCGTTTGCTGTTGTGTTTGTGTAGATCATTTATTGAGTGTTTTCTCTGTTCTGATCCGCCTGGCTGTTGGTGATTAGTCTGTGAGTTTCTACAAAGCTTTATGCTCTGCTTCTTTGTTGTATCTCTGAGCTTCTTGAAGCTCTTTACCTTGTTATGTGTCTCATTGTGTTTCAATAAAATATGGATCTGATTCATAAAAAAAAATTATTCTTATGTTATTATTAATGTCAATGCAATTGATCTTGCCTATGTAAAATACACGATTGTTGTGTTTTCGCATCCTTGTACACTATTTTTGTATCTTCAGGGGATAAATCTATTGATTGATCCTTGAGCAAAATAGCTGGAGGTTTGAAAGACAGTCATCAGCCCATCAGTAAACGTGTTGAAAAATATATGAATCCAATATACTGCTTGGTGTTGTGCGTGTGGCATCAATCAGAATAAACTATAAAGTTCAAGAGGCACTAGCAGCAAAAAACGAGTCCTGACTAATAAATAACACTTAAATAAAAAATTTATTTAATATTTTTTTCAGGAACCAAATGTTTTTAAAAAAGAAGAAACAATTTGAGGAACAAGGGGGTCATGGCTTTCCTTGAAAATTTAATATATTTTTTTTAGTAATACATATAAATTTAAGATTTGAAAGTTTGGGTCTAAGAAATTTATATTAGGGAAAATTGAAAACTCCCCCCTCACTAAAAAAAAAATAGAAAGCTGACTCAGAGAACCCAAAAAATAGTATGGTTAGGCAGTTAGCTAGCCCATATCTGTAATCGTTGGGCTCCTCCCAAAACAATAAACAAAATCCCCTTTTACTGACAAACCAAATCTCATACTTGACTTTATTTTATTGTTTCAGTGTTAAGCAAAAATCAAATGACTTTGTCTATGATTAAGACCGTTACATGTTTGGCTTCCTTTTTTTTTAAATTTTATTTTATTTTATTTTTTTAATGCAAATGATCTATGATTCTCTATTACAAGAATTTAATCGTTTGTTTAGTGAGCATGATTAGAACCCTTTAACGCTCTTAGGGTAACTCCATCTAGTAAGGACCAGAAATTTGGAACCCTATATCTTTGATAACACTTGAAAAAATCTATTTAGACCCCAAGCAATTTAATTTTGCAATAAAATAAACAAATTAATTCAACAAGTTTATTATAAATTAGAGACACAAGCATATATATATATAGCGCTAAGCATACACAAGCAGATATATCAACCACAAATATTAAATGCCAAATCTAAAGAAATAATAATGAAAGTAGTAAAAGACACACATATTTGGTAATGAAGTGGAAAACTAATAAAAAACCTCTTCAAAGGAAAAACCACTTCGAGAATCTAATCTGTTAAAAAAAAAACCACTATAAAGAAACAATTACAACACTCTACTTACAAAACCTTTGTACATATAGAATCTCTCTTGTAACATTTACAAGCCCAACTTGCATTCGTGCCAGTGACCATACCTCTTCTTTATTTCCCCATCCATCATAACAAATGTAATAGACATTTGGAGTATGCGACTCAATTGTTGCGTCATACCTGAACATTCAACTTATCAAACAAAGAAAGACAAAGGTAAAAGAAAAAAATGGGAAAAAAAATATTGAAATTCAAAATCTGTATTTTTATTTTTATTTTATCACATATCATTCCCCATCTTTACTCCAAACAGCTTGAACTTTTGAGCCAATGGGAAACTTCTCTTGATGATCATCCATGCTTTCTGAGTCCTACATGAAGAGAAACACAAAAGAACCCATATGATCACAAGAAGCAGGGGTATTGTGGTAATTAGACCAACCTTAACGGATGCAGGGCATCTGTTAACAAAAGCCTTGCTTTTATATCACTATTCAGTATAGAGGTAGGCACATGTCTTGCATTTGCAACTCAAACTAGTTATCTAAAGTCTAACAAAGGAGGATGAAATACAAAAATAATACTTCTTCGTTGAGCATTCACTTTCCTTTTTGTTTCAAATTGTGTTTTAATTTTTTAATTTTTTTTTCAAAGATTGGATACATCCATTGATCATGATCCCATAAAAATGTGTGTAAACAAATTTATCTATTTTCTATTCTCTTTTGGGGTTTGTTTCTTCATTTAATACTAAAAAAAACTTTTTTTTTTAATAAAAAGTAGAATCTTACATTCTCAATCCGATTCATAAGATCTCTTGATCAGTTTTGCATAGAATCTCGATCCTAACAACCTTGCTTCTTGGTGTTGCGTTGTTTCTTGTAATACACGATTCATGATCTAGCAGTGGACAAAACGATATTAAATGTTGAAACTTTCTCAAAGATAGATGCATTGCGGGGACAAGTTAAAATGTTAGCATGGCTTGCTCTAAAATACTTCTCTATTCCACATGGATCAGAGAAACAATCAATTTAATTAATGTCTACAAAACTAGCAACCGAATTTAGCATACGAACTCTACTATACAATGAGATAAAATGACCAAATTCATGACAGATGCACACCCTATACAAGGAAAACTTAATCAGTCTTCCTATGATAAGGACATGGCGTTGTGGTCCTTACACGTATCAATGGGCTACAATCTCTTCCCCCTTTTTCTGCATAAAAAAACTTATCCTCCAAATTAGAACGATGTCTTATTTCTCTTCCCTTGCAGCAAAATTCCAGTATAACACTATGATAACACTATGGCATTTTGACATTTCGATATTTCATTTATAAGATACACACGTTTCAGGGGCAGAAACAAGAGAGAGAACATGCAGTGAGGAAGGAAGGCCTTCTTTGGTGTACAATAACAATCAGTTCAATCAATGTTGGATAACTTTAACTGCATCTTTAATGAAAAGATCAGCTACTTTACAAGTGCAGCCTTAGATGAGTAAGTGGCTTTAATTCAAGCCACATGCCAACACTAGGTACTTTCTAAAAGTAAGAAAATAAAATTACATTGTTGTCATAGTTAAAATCTACATGAAAGAAAAACAACAGTAGAAAACTTGACAAAATTTTGAGTGGATAACAAACCAAGATCTATGAGAAGGCGTTACATGTATGTCCTATTCCACTTCCTTGCAGGAGAATTCAATTATAACAGTATGACAGCAAGGATTTGATATGTCCATCACGCATTCATGTTGGAATATATAGTGCTTTTCCCATAGTGTAGGAGATTTTGATATTTCACTTGTAACGTTATTGAATTTAAGGAAGTGTTGGGATTTTAATTAGCAGATTATCCGTGACAATGTATTTAGATTTAGGATTGCTATTTTTGAACTCAAAAGATCATGTTTTGTTTGCTGCAAAAATTTGTAATCTGCAGAATCTCTTTCAAGAGAGACAAAGTCCACTTGAGCAAGCCAGCCATGTAAACAGTACCACTTTCCAACCCGAGATCCTGCCTCTAGCTCACAATTAGACAGCTCAAGCGAGCTGCTAAAGATTATACTCGTCCAACGCCTGCAGATTGCTCAAGTGCCAAGCTTACTCAATTGAGCACTTGCACTCGCTCGAGCGACTCCATCAGATTTCAAATCCCCTGTAGCGTGTTGAGGACATTGAACATCTTAAAGTGTATTATTGTGTAGCATTTATGTGGGATTGACTGAATTGATTGGTGCTAAAATAGGTAATTTCACCAAAAGACACTCTTTTATTGAGCATTTGATTGCACACTTTAAATTCTTCATATATCTTCCTTTCTTGGCAATAGTTACACATTTGTCAAGAGTATGTGCAAATCCCTAATTTACACCCTTAATACACACCTCCATAATTTTTTATTATGCCAGAGTCATCAAATTTGAAGGTTTTTCCAACTACCCAGTGTGACACTACACTCTTTTATTGTGCTAATTAACTCTCTCTCTCTTTCTACAGAAAATCCAAGGAGGAGCAGAGCAAAACCAAACCAAAAACCAAAAGCCAAAAGCCATATCTCTGATTTCAAAACTGAGTCGCTGAGTTCACTTTCTTTTTGGAAAGAATTGTACACCACATACACTTTGCTATCGTTTTAAAGGATACATCATAGATCATACATGTTAGTCATATTTATTTCGATCCATTTATCTTTCCACAATTTCAAGGTATAATCCATCTCTTGTTTGTGGATTAAAACATTAAATATACCGGAGATTTCATGCTTGTGATTTCACGATGACCTCCAAGCTCTCCTTCGAATCTTCTTTTTCTAAGTCGACCTTTGAGTTTGGAGTCAACTCTCACAGCTCTTCGCGGCTCTCCCACCTTTCAATGTTAACCCATTTAATAGAAGTCTTGCCTGCTCATAAAAAACATAGTCTTGCCAGGAAAAAAAAATTAAAAGTTAAAAACATCAACTTGAAGACAAAAGACAAAAGACTTGAAAGGCAATACTCAATAAGTCTTCCGGATCTTGCATCGAATTGATGGATTTGAGCGACAACATATGAAGTTGACTAAAAGCTTAGTGTGATGAATAAAAAAATTTGACACGTTTTCTGCATGAATCTTTTATTATGCTGTTTAGTTGAGTAAACATTACATATGAAGAAGAAAAAATTGTCGTTTACTTAACTCGATTCCTCGTAAACGGAGAAATTTATAGTAGAAATTTATTGTCGTTTACATATGAAGAAGAAACATTACATATGACAAATTTATAGTTTCAATGTTGTGGTGCTTCACAAACTTGTCCTTGTTGAAACATTAGTCTTTTTTTTTTTTTTGATGCGTAGAAACATTAGTCTTTTAAATACATAAAAGGGTGGACTTGCTTCAATTGTTATTAGTCTTTACGATGACTTGGCTACAATTGTTGAAAATGATGTGTCGAAATACTGTTAATGTTACCATTATTCATAGTGGCGTCTAAGCAAATGTTGGCCGGAAACACTATCCCACTTTCAAGCTAGCAATAATATATGAAATCATTTCCTGAAAAGAAATTATGCCCTTTTTTTTATTTATTTTTTATTTAGTTTGCTACCCACCCATGATGGATGCAGGTGTCCTTTAACCAAAGTTTGACTTCACAACCAACGTAACCACATCTCACCTTGGCAATTCCCCACATGCATTCAACTACTTTGATGTCTCACTTAGTAATAAGCTTGGCGATAAGAAATTATGCCTGCAGGTTATATACGTATTCTCTTCTCAGATAACAATTCTATATTACCCACATGAAATGGTACCTCTAATAGGTAACTTGCTATACCAAAACATCACATTTGAATGATGGGTACCACCATAAATTTACATAGTGAAACTTATCATTCATGTGAGAGCAGAGAGTACGCATTTATTATACTTTGAAAGTACTAAATAATTACTCTTTAGTTGGTGATCTCTCAGGAGGTGTCATCACTATGCTTGTTGTTGTGAGGCCTCCGCTTTCAAACAAAAACAATGGGATTAATGTCAAGTGTGGTATTTCCCAATTCTCTAACATTAACATTCACAGCTTTCTTTGGATCAAACAATGTTATATATTTTTGCACTTAGGATCATATATTAGTTTCATAAGCTTCATTTTGTAAAAATGCATATTGAATTTGTCAAATTTGTCATTTTTATGGAGGATCAAACAAGAGAAAATTATAAAATACTTTCGAAGTACATTAATGAGATGAATTTACTAACTATGTAAGATTTTTTCAAATAGAAATCTAACAATTTATCCCATCATTATCTATGTATTCAACTCCTAATAACAAGTCAAACCTTGTAGTTTAATGAAATTATTTTCTCTCTTTCATAAGGAGAATCAGGATATGAATTTCCCCTCCCCAATAATTGAAATTATTGAAGTATCAAAAAAAAAAAAAACTCCTATTAAAAAAGTACAATCTTAAAATGATGAAAAAGACATATAGCCACATTACATAATCACATCATTGTCTGTGAGTTTCGTCAATATGATCTATAACAAAAGGCAATAAACTCAATAATGTTCTCAAATCATACGAACTTACATTAAAATGTAAACGTTTCATGTGAATGTTTAGGATTGCTTCATCTTGATTGACGATATTTTCCTTTTGAGTGATTGTTACTCGATCATTAACTTCAAATATTTGAGAACATTGGAAAGAAAGTGAAATTTTTACTATAAATTGGTGGTTCCGATAATGTGGATGGCGGTCCACCTAGCATGCGCTGATCACATTTCTAATAAATTATGTCCATAGTGAGGATTGAGTATTTAGACAAAATGAGAGTCCATCGATTTATAGGCAATCGATCACATATCTCGTGGGAATGGACACATATATCATATCCCAAAGGTTATGTCTCTTCACTAAAACAATACATCATCTTGTGGAGCAACAACATCCACCAAATGGGGTAATTGCATTCATGAGGGTGCACTATATTATGGACTTATGATGTGATCACCCATCATGAACATACATAAATATCTTGATCAGCAGTGATGATATAACTTGGTATATGTCATTAATTAGCCGGATGAGTGGTTGATATTCATATAATCTTTAAGCTTGTGAGTCGGTGTGTGTAAACGGGGAATTTGGAGTCATTTTAAATTGTCATTGACCAGAGTAAACTCTGGTCCTATTTGGTGGGCTAAATTTATACTTTTTTATATAATACAGAATATACACCTAAACTGATTTTAGGGAAACTTCCAAAGCCAAGTTGTACTTAAATAACTAGGAGAGGTATTCTATAGCAAGATGCACCTTGATACTTTCAACATGCAATTGCATACTAAGAAAAATGCAATGAGCTGGTGGAGGCGGTATCTAATGCACTTATAGCATATAACAAGCATCTTGAGCGGGCAAGGTCCACACCTGTCTCAAGCTTTTTGAGTGAATATTCAAGTAAACCAAACTGCAAGATCCTAATTTTAGCACAGCCATTATCTGTCCCACCTCAATAAACCCTTGGTGTTACACTTCCTCTACTTCAGGTTTCAACACTCTCTCTATATATATTTCTCTCCTATTCCTTGTTTTTAGTATCATGCAAAACTTTCTTTCTTTTTCTTTCTACCATCATCGATAACTTACTTTAACTTTTTTCTTAAAAAAAAAAAATTAATCTTATAAATCAGGATATTAGTGATTTTCTTAATTTATGTATGATTTTTTATTAACTCATGCATGCATACTAATAGTATATATAATTCCAGAACGCAGAAGTTCCAAGTTAGATGAGTTTCTACCACATGGCACATGACTTCTTCTTGTGAGGGGATATACATGAGTCTCAACATGTCATGTTGCAATTTATTAACGAGTAATTATTCAGTGTTTTTAGAAGTATAGAATAAGGGGTCTTACTAATTAAATTTATTGTGGGATTCATTATTCATGTGAGAGGAAAAAGTAAGAGTACCACCGTTGTACTCAAGAGTAACTAATACTTTTATATTTTCAAATTAAAAATATATATATTTTTCTTGACACTATTTAATAACATCCAAATTCAACTTATCATGTCAGCTCAACATCATTTAGGTTTTTTGGATGATGTGCTTATTAAACTCTCCATGCAAAAAAAAAAAAATAAATAAATAAACTCTCCATATATTGTCTTTTAACCTCCTGATCATCTTCTCTTCTCTTCAACTCTTCTACTAATCCACCTCATCTGGCTTTAACCTTTTCGTCTTCTCTTCTCTTCATATTGAATCTAAATCAATGTAATCTACTGGACATCCCAGTAGTGTTCCCCCTCCACTTTGATCCCCAACCCTCTAATAAGAGCATGCGAGTTCGATCCACCTATACAAAAGTGTATGTGTGTTATTAGATTAAGATGTCTACGTTCAGTCCAAATGAGTGACATAAATAAATAAAAAATAATAATCCAAAGCATTGTTTTAGATAATTTAACTGGAAATATTTTTCTGTTTGTCTGGGCTCTTTGCTCTCTTTAATTGGTTGTGTCTGGGCTCTTTGCTCTCCTTAATTGGTTGTGAAGTGATACTGTTGCCAAAATGATTTGTATTCTCATTTTTTGAAAGTTTGTCTTTAGTGTATTTCAGTTTGACAAACTTTTGTTAAAATAAAATTTTGAAATTTGGCTTTGATTTGCTTCAATAGTATTTGTTTTATAAGTTTTGTTGTAATTGTTACTTGATTGTCTCTTTCATTTGAGGATGCTAATGGAACAGTTACAATAGTACGTAACCATAGCAGTGAGACTTTAAAATAGAGTATACATGTAACACTTGACAACAATATATTTATAAACCAACTATAAAGAGTGAATAAATCCAATGGAATTGATTTTTGCTTTAAATTTATACTATATGAAAAATAGCTAATATTTATATTTGATGCAAAATAATATAATATGCTATTTATTTAAAAAGTCAATTAAATGGTTATATTACGCTTAACAATTTGCATTCACAATATCTTCTTTTTCTGTTCGCAATGATATGAATGTAATTGAAACTAATTTCCTAAATATTTAATGACATCATATTCTATAGAATGAGCATTACGCAGGTAACATGGAAAACTTGTTGTAATTTATATATTCTGAAATTGTAGTGTGCGCACACATCAAGTGAGTCATCAGCTTGTGTCTCTAATGGGGCTCTTGTGTTTGTTATCAGGAAATTTAAGGAAGATAGATGGGGATATTTGCGAGTAAGGAATCAAGAACTTCAGGTGGAAATGAAAATGAACGGCTTCTAAATGGCAGCACCATTCCAAATGAAAATTCGGAGACTCTAGTATCAACTGAGTGTCGTATATACAAGGTTCCATGTTACCTTCGTAACGTGAAAAAAAAAGCCTACACTCCTCAGGTTATTTCAATTGGTCCCATTCACCACGACAAAAAAAGATTTCAAACCATGGAAAACCATAAAGACAAATATTTCACCAACTTCATAGACCAATGTCAGATAAGCTTGGAGGATTTAGTAAGTGCTATAAGGGGGATGGAAGGTAGAATTCGATGTTGCTATGTAGAGACTGTTCAGCTAAAAAGTGATGATTTTGTGAAAATGATCATGTTGGATGCGAGCTTCATTCTTGATCTTTTCTTGAAATCTAGGTTTGGAGGACGGACGACAGACGATCCTATCAGAGTGGAAGCATGGCTATTGGGTATGGTGGGGCGAGAGTTGTTATTACTTGAAAATCAGCTTCCATTCTTTGTTATTGAGGAACTATACCATCTCACATTGCCCTCTCTCTCAAACACCAATCCTTTAATTCAACTTACTTTCGACTTCTTTAAGGACTTCAACATTCATAATAAATCCCCCGATGTGGAAATACAACACTTCACCGATTTGCTTAGATTCTTTCAACTACCTCCAAATCTGCCAAACAGAGTCTCTGAAATGAGTTTTCCTCAGTACTCTGTAACACAGCTACATGAGGCAGGAGTGAAGTTTAAGGTGGCTTCAAGCAAATGCTTACTGGACTTGAAGTTCAAAAGAGGAGTGTTGGAAATCCCACTCTTAAAATTCCAGGATGATACGGAAACTCTAGTTCGAAACATTATGGCATTAGAGCAATGTGATGATAGAAGAGACACATACATTACGGATTTCTATTTAATTTTGGATCGTCTTATCAACACTGCCAACGATGTGGATTTACTTGGTGATGAAGGAATCGTGGTTAATTACCTAGGCGACAGCAAAGCAGTGACATCTATGATTAACAATCTTAACAGGGAAATCTTTAGGAGACAAATGAATTCTGATTTCTCTCAACTCTGTGAGGATTTGAATAAATATTATGAGAAACCGTTGAACAGATGGAAGGCGATATTAAGACATCGATATTTTAGCACCCCTTGTAGGTCGGCTTCTACCATCGCTGCTATTATTCTTCTGGTGCTCACTTTCATTCAAACACTATTCTCTGTCCTCTAAGTAGTAATGTAGTATAGTTTCAAAGTCTCAGTAATTTGGATGGTTGTTTGATTGCTTAGTGATATGTATTCCAATGTTATTATTGTTAATGCAATTGATCTTTCCTGTGTAGAATACATGGTTGTTGTGTTTCCGCATCCTTGTAGACTAATTATGTATCTTCAATAAATAAAATAGGGTAAATTACACTGACACCACATTCTTTTGAAGAAACTAGACTTGCTACACCCTAGTTTAGAGAAATGATACTCCACTCCCAAATTTGCAAAATAATTAACATTTCGCCCCTTTTTTTATTATTAATTTTTTTAACCAATGCCTAACTAACCAAAGTTAAAAAGAAAAATTATATTCCAATTATTTTAAGTTTAAGTGGAGAATATTCCTTTAAAAATGAGGGAAAAGGGGGTTGAGTGTTAATTATTTTGTAAATTTGGGAGTGGGGTGTCATTTCCCCAAAATAGGATGTAGTGAGTCTAGTTTCTCCAAAAGAATTAGATGTTATTGTAATTTACCCAATAAAATATATTGATTAACCCTAGAGGTTTGAAAGGCAAGCATCAGTTGATCAATAAAATACGTGTTGAACGATAGATGAATCCAATATACTGCTTGGTATTGTGCGTGTAGCATCAATTAGTATAATGTTCAAGAGCAATATTAGGTAGCTAAAAATGAGTTTTGACTAATATTGGGATAAAATAACACTTAAATAAAAATTTATCTCCATAATCAATGGCTGAGCCTGAAAATTTTTCTAGGGGATCAAGATATATATAACAAAATTCTTAAGTATATAAATAAATTAATTAATTAAAAAAACAAACAAACAAACATAGCTCATTTGATTAAGCCCTCCCTGGAAAAAATATTAAGAATACATCAACTTCAAGACAAAAGACTTGAAAGTCAATACTCAATTTGGCCTTTATAAGTCTTCTGGATCTTGGAGAAACTGATAGCCATAACAAATATAAAATATAAAGAGTAAGCGCACAAGTAAAGTCACTATAGCTACAAATGAAGATAATCATATGTAAGTTGATAATATCAAGCTTCAGAGACAAAAATATCTATTCGATTGGGTTTCCATATCTGTTCATCAAATACAAGTAATTGTATACTCAACTATCCTTTGCCTTCCAGGTAGATTAATCACTGATAATGTTTTGGTGGCTTTCGAAACACTGCATCACATGAAGACACAAACTTCTCGGGCAAGTTCAATGGCTCTTAAACTTGACATGAGCAAAGCTTATGACCGGGTTGAATGAACATTTTTAGAAAAAAATGATGCAAAAAATGGGGTTCCACAACAGGTGGATAGCTTTAATCATGGAGTGTGTTAGAACAGTGTCTTACTCAATTTTGGTTAATGGCGAACCACATGGGTTAATTATTCCTTAGAGGGGTCTTTGTCAAGGGGACCCTCTCTCTCCATATTTATTTCTAATATGTGCTGAGGGCCTTCATGCTCTACTCACTCAGGCTGCTCAAGATGGGGATATTCGTGGTGTATCACTATGTAGGCGAGGTCCTAGAATTACTCATCTCTTCTTTGCAGATGATAGTCTTCTTTTTTGTCGAGCAAGCAATGAGGAATGCAACAGAATCCAAAATATTTTGATCACATATGAACGAGCTTTGGGGCAGCAATTAAATAGAGAGAAAACCACTCTATTTTTTAGTAAAAGTACTAGTCGAGAGCGACAAGAAGAAATCAAAAATCTGTTAGGGGTTCCAGCTATTCGCCAATATGAGAAATATTTGGGTCTCCCATCTTTTGTGGGTAGAGCAAAAAGAGTTTGTTTCGCACATGTCAAGGAAAGGGTGTGGCAAAAGCTTTAAGGGTGGAAAGAAAAACTTTTGTCTCAAGCTGGTGAAGAAATCTATATAATATATAATAGCAGAAGACATTGGCGTTGAACTCAAGAATGCATTATATAATGACAAGTGGCATCTCAATTAATTGATGTGACATTGATGTGGCTGCCACATCAGCAATTAAAACTCTAAATTAATTGTTTTTATTTCTCAAGTGATACGTTGTTTTAATAATTTAACTTATCTAAAAAACATCTTAATAATTTGGCATGTTTATCTATTGTTTAATTTTGTCAAATGATACGTTGTTTAATTAATTGTTAACTATCTAAAGCTCTTTTCTAAAAAAAAAAACTATCTACCGCTCTCTCTCACAGGCCTTATCATCTCCCTGATTCTTCACCATCCGTTCTTTATTTTCTCTTGATGGACTCCTCATATCCCTCTCTATTTTGTTTCTTTTTATTCATGCTTATCTGTACGTGAAGGGATTCTTTTAGATTTCCAGCCGTTACCCACAAAATGAATGTCTCATGTTTGACCAAGGTAGCGTTATCATGTTATTGGCTCTTCAGAATCATTCGGTTTCTCATTTTTTGGCTTCCCCCATTTAATTTCATTTACTCTGCCTCAAAGTCTCTCTCTCTCTCCTTTTTAAACTCTTCTTCTACGCTTCAGTTGCAATTCCTCTCACCATGATTGTTGTTATTTTCAGTGGATCTGTGACTAATTTGAAGGAGAGGAAGCGCCGGCGGCGGCGGGGTCTTCGCAGCCGCTGGAGTGGAAATTCGCACAGGTTTTCGGCGAACGAACCGCCGGAGAAGAAGTTCAGGAAGGTTCGATTTCCAATTCTGATTTCGAATTCATTGATTTGATTTTGATTGATTTATTTATTTAAATTAGGGCTTGATTATTTATTTTCTTTTAATTATAACGAACGGCGTCGTTTTCGTGGCGATCGATCGTATATGAGAGATGATGGCTGGGGGAGTGGAGTCGTGGTCTTCATCATCGGCGGAGGGAGAAGCGAAACTCGGAATGGTGATGGAATTTTCATTGGATGATGGTGGTGTTGCTGCGGCGTCGTTTTCATCTTCCCCTAAATTACCACGCAGGGTTCGTCGAAGGCTCTCCGAGTCCAAGACTCCTCAGAAGAGATTATGGAGGACATGAATGGTGATTCGTTTCAGAAAGTGAAGCAGAGGTTCAAGGACCGGACTATGGTATTTAATGGCGGTTAATCTGTGAAATTTATTGTCTTTAAAATTGGGTTGTGAATTTTATTGGTTTTTTCGATCTGGGTATGTTTGGTTTTGTAGAAAGTGGCTCAAACCAAAGAGATGTTGTCGAAACAAGCGGTTCAGACCAAGGAGATCCTGTCCAAACAGGCCGTTAAGTTTGCAAAACAATAACAAGGTTGTCTTTCCGTTTCTCAAGCTTAAATTTTGTTAATTTGGTCGGTTTGATTCAATGATGTTACTATGTGTTTTGTAATTATGTTTGAAATTTTGGATGGTGATTTTTTTTTTTACACTTTTATCAACTTTTATTGTTATTTGGGTGTCCTAATATTTGGATTGGATCTTATTATGATATGTGTTTTGATGTCTAGGTGACTCATCTTTTGGGGGTTCTCGGTTTTGGCGGCTTTTGCTTTCTATTAGGAGCGAGTGAGTAGAATTGGTTTGATTCATAGAAAGCATTACATACACCAATTTGCTTATGTGATTTTTTTTTTGGGTTAATGTTTCTATGTCAGGACCCCAAGATATTCCTTATGTATATTGCGTGTTTTATTTTGTTTCCCCCAAATATCTGTGTTGGTTGATGCTTAGCAGATCTGGAGGCAAATGCAGCAGTTATTTGTGGAACCTATCAAGCATTCAATACCACACTCTGTTTGTTGCTTGCAATTTGGGAGGAATTGTTCAATCATCTCTTGAATCTTTGGTAATCCAATTTCTTTATGTATCAATCTTTTTTCTTTTGTTTTCTTTCTATCGTGATTTTTTCTTATGCGATTCAAAATCTGAATTGTCACTTAATTTTTGTTTGTAATGCACCTTCTAATTACTTTCTGCATGGTTATTATTTTTACTTTATATGTTAAGCCCAAATGCTAATTTGCTCACCACGTGTTTGATGTTTTGTTTCTAGAAGGTAACAAACCAATTAGGCTAATTCATGTTGAGATAATTATTAGGAAATTGTACTTTTGATGTTTGTCATCATTCTTCTTTGTTTCTTCATTCATTCGCCAAACAAATTGCCCTTCTACCAGCCATTGTCACTGGCACCATTACCTATGTGTTTCAGAATGTCCCTGAACTTTCTCCTGGCCATGTACTTTGATTAATTTTCTTTACTTATACTCTTTTTTTTTTTTTTGTCTGTTTCTTATTTTCACCTATGAAGAAGATCGTGGAGCACACCACAAATATCAACACAATAACAGGAGACATCTTGAGGACAAGGTTACAACTAACTACTTCACTGAGTGTAAAAACCGCCATGTATGGTAAATTTCTTCATCCCTTTTCTCAAAACTCCCAGTTTTTGTTAGGTAAATCAATTAATTGTAATGATTACGGTTTGAGAATGTTGCAAATTGAATTTGTAAAATGGATTTTGGGCATTTTGAACTTGTGGGTTGTGGCATTGCAAAATTGAAAAATTTACATGCATTTTGAATTCCATAGGTGTTGAAGTCTATGGAATGGCTCAGTCTGATATAATCACAGCTTGCTTGGATTGTTGTTGAATGAAAAAAGGGATAAAGTTGAAGGAGAATGTTTGTGGAAAAGTCTGAATTCTGTGGAATGGCTTTTGCTTGAGTCTTTCCATGCTCAGCTTCTGCAACTTTTTTGTATGTAAATTTCTTTCCGCAGTTTTTCTAAGTTGAATAGTTTGTTTACTAGATTGTGGGAAAGAGAGATTATTTTCATTTTGGGATGATGGAGTCTTTTGCGATAGAAACATCTTTCTTGCAAGTCATCTTTTTAGACTTTTTAGTTAGTTTACTAATAAACTTTTCCTTTATCTGGGATTGCTGGATGTCTTTCAGAAACTACATGTGTGACTTCTGAAACTTCCTTTGGACTAATAGATAGTAGTTTAAAATTTGTTTTTTGTGTCAATTTGTATTATTTATGTTATTGTTTTTGTTATTCTTATTAAATAAGTGTATCTTGCGCATTGCGCGGGTCATACGCTAGTTCTTATTAAAGCAGAGGCCCAAGCAGTTCCAACTTATTCCATGGGTTGCTTTAAACTCCCTCAGAGCTTATGTCAGGATAATGAAATTATGATTCGGCAGTTTTATTGGGGTCAGACTAGAGATAAACGGAAAATTCATTGGATCAAATGGGAGAAACTATGTGAGCATAAGAAATATGGCGGGTTGGGATTTCGAGATATGCAACAATTTAATGATGCTATGCTGGGTAAACAAGTTTGGCGTCTCCTCCATCAAGAAAATACTCTCTTCTATCAAGTCTCTAAAGCGAAATTCTTCCCAAATGGATCCATCCTTGATGCGAGTACATCATCTTCGGGCTCATTTGCTTGGAAGAGTATTTTACAAGCGCGTAAGGTGATTCAATTGGGTGCTGTTTGGAGAATAGGTGATGGTACTAAAGTGCCTATTTGGGGAGCCCTGTGGTTACCTACCGTCAATAGAAGACGTATTTTCTCTCCCCGAAAAAATTTGAATATTGCTGATATAGTTTCGACACTTATTAACCCCCACCACAAGGGAATGGAAGACTAGCTTGCTTAATAATGAGTTCTTTCATGAAGATGCCACGGCAATAAAAGGTATTCCTTTAAGCTCTCGAGTCATGCCTGATCGAATGATCTGGACAAGAACTCCCAATGGTCATTATTCTATGCGAAGTGCGTACCATATTCTTCGCCAAGAAGCAAATAGGAGCCATGCGGATAACTCTCTCTCGTCCACTACCAACCTCTGGTCCAGTATTTGGAGCCTACCAGTGCCTCCAAAGGTTAAAAATTTTATTTGGCAAGCCTGTCATGAAGCTTTACCTGTGAAAACTAATTTGTTCAGACGTTAGATCCCACTAGATACAACTTGTGATGAATGTCTCTCGCATCCTAAAACAATTTTCCACGCACTGTGGACCTGTCCATTTGCTCAGGAAGTTTGGAGTGCTGAGCCTCATTTTCTTACTTTGCATACCGCTAATGCCTCATCTTTTATTGATCTCTCTTGGTTTACAATGTTTCAAGATAAGTCAGAATACACGACAAAATTTGCTATGATTGCCTGGGCTCTTTGGCAGCGAAGGAACTCCTTGTGTATGAATCATAAAGCTGAACCGCCTGATAGTGTCCTCCATTAAGCTTGGGATTTACTTCGAGAATTCCAGCAGGCCAATTTCAAAGTCCAATCTCACCTTACCCAACCCGGGATAGTGTGTAGGTGGTGTCTCCCTTAACTGGTATCTTTAAAGCTAATTTTGATGGGGCCATCTTTCCGGATAAAGCTGCAACAGGAATTGGGGTTGTCATTCGCAATGATCAAGGTGTCCCAATTGCCACAATTTCAAGGAAAATCGTTCTCCCCGCCTCTGTTGAGGTTGTAGAAGCTCGGGCTGCCAATGAAGCTATTCAACTAGCTATTCATCTTGGAATTGAGAGAGTAATCTTCGAAGGGGATTTCAGTATTATCATTCATGCCTTTCAGAACCAAGCTCCTTGCCTGGCCCATTTTGGTACTATCATTGAAGATGCCAAACTTTCTGTCTCTACACTTAGGTGGTATTCCTTCTCCCACACCAAGCGGCAAGGTAATTCAGTTGCTCACATCCTCGCGTAATAGGCAAAAGATTTATGAGGGGGTAATCCATGGCTTTAATGTATGCCAAATTCTATTCTTTCAGCATTGGATGTAGACAATTTGGTTTTTACTTCTTAATATTACTATGGTTTTTCTTCTCAAAAAAGAAAAGAAAAACTATCCTCTGCCTCAAATGCAAACAAATATTCTGCATTTCAACCCGAAACGATAGGCTGGGGGAAGAGAAATGGTAATGCGATCATATAACCAAATGACAGATGAATACCCTATACAAGGAAAACCAAATAGTCTTCCTATGATGAGAACTTGATGACACAATTCTCCACTTCAACCTTTTTAAAGCTTATCCTGCATACTTCATCAGAGCAATTTTCTATTCAACATTTCTTGCAGAGGAACTTTTCCCATAGAGTAGGAGATTTTGATATTTTAGTCATAAGGTTCTTGAATTGAATTAAGGCTGCAATCTCCTCCA
>OU015763.1:2198740-2224576 GCA_907173295.1 Fagus sylvatica | reverse complement strand
GTACTTCAAGTGAAAATGAAAATCAAGATGAACAGTTGGTAAGTGCCATCAGAAAAATGTTTAAAGAGTTGGAGCCTTCAGTATCAAATAAGTGCCGTATCTACAAGGTTCCATATCAACTGCACATATTGAATCCAATATACTCCTCATGTTATTTCAATTGGTCCCTATCACCACAACAACAAAAACTGTCGAAGCATGGAAAAGCATAAAGTAAGATACTTCCAGAGCTTCATGGAACGGGTTGAAATGAAAGGGTTAAAAATGGAGAATTTAGTAAGCACTATAAGGGAGATGGAAAATGAAATTCGAAGTTGTTACATAGAGACTGTTCAAATGAAAAGTGATGATTTTGTGAAAATGATCATGTTGGATGCGAGCTTCATTCTTGAGCTATTCTTAAGAGATTCTGAGGATGGTTTCAGAGATGATGATCCTATGAAAGTGGAAGGATGGCTATTGGAAGTGATGCTCCATGAGTTGTTATTACTTGAAAATCAGCTTCCATTCTTTGTTATTGAGAAACTATACCATCTCGCATTGCCCTCTCTCTCAAACTCCACTTCTTTAATTCAACTTACTTTTCACTTCTTTGAGTCCTTGAACATTCATAATAAATCCCCCGATGTGAAAATACAACACTTCACCGATTTGATTAGATTCAAGCTGCAAAAGAGAGTCAAACAAGCAATTTTTCCCAAGTACTCCGTAACACAGCTTCATGAGGCAGGAGTAAGGTTTAAGGTGGCTTCAAGCAAATGCGTACTAGATGAGGTGGCTGTAAGCATACGTGATGAGGTGGCTTCAAGCGTACGGGATGAGGATCCAAGCAGAAGTATATTGGACTTAATTTTCGAAAACGGAGTGCTGGAAATCCCACACTTATTATTCGACGATAATACGGAAGCTCATGTTCGAAACATTATGGCATTAGAGCAATGTGATTCTAGAAGGGAGATATACGTTATGCATTTCTATTCAATATTGGATCATCTTATTGATACTGAGAAAGATGTGGAATTACTTATTAATGAAGGAATCTTAGTTAATATCCTTGGCGAAAACAAAGCAGTGACATCTATGATTAACAGTCTCAACAGAGGAATCTTTCACTACAACATGAACTTGAACCCTGAATTCTGTCAACTCTCTAAAAAATTGGATGAACATTATGAGCTAAAATACAACAGATGGATGGCGATGTTAAAACAACAATATTTTAGCAATCCTTGGAGATCAGCTGCCACTGTTGCTGCTATTATTCTTCTGGTGCTCACTTTAATACAAACAGTATTCTCTATCCTCTAAGTAGTACAATAGGTTCAATTCAAAGCCTGTGTAATTTGAATGATTGTTTAATTGCTTAGTGATAAATTTGTATTCCTATTGTTTGCTGGAGAGTTGGCTGAGTTTTGTTTTTATTTGATTTGCTCTTGTGTTTGTGTAGATCATTTATTGAGTGTTTCCTCTGTTCTGATCAGCCTGGCTGTTGGCGATCAGTTTGTGAGTTTCTGCAATGCTTTATGCTGTTCTTCTTTGTTGTATCTCTGAGTTTCTTGAAGCTCTTTATCTTGTCATGTGTCTCATTGTCTTTCAATAAAAATGTGAATATGATTCATAAAAAAAATCCTATGTTATTATTGTCAATGCAATTGATCTTGCCTATCTAAATTACACGATTGTTAAGCAATACAAACTTTTTATTTCAGATAAATGAAAAATGAACACTATGGTGTTGCAAATTAGTTCAAACAAATATATGAGTTTTTAAAATTCTAAATGGATAAAAATGGTTTACAAAGATACTTGATTGAAATCCCTACCATGGGACTAAAAACTTTAACTTGTTATGTTTCATTCAAATTCATCACTGTAATATTTTCAAATTGCGTGAAAGAATTAAACCTTTCCTTGCATTTTTTGCATAAATACTAATAATTATGAAACAGAGAAGAATAGAAAGACAGAGATAGAAGTAATCAATTTACAGAGTGTCTAATTTGTGTATTCTCTAATACTGTCCATCAATCCAGGACTAAAAAAAATAAAAAATAATAAGATAAACCCACATAAACACTATAATCGATATTACCTTATAAAGATTTGATCATTGGCGGTCGATCATAGTCACATAGATACGATTTATAATCTACAATATATGATGAATTGATAGGCTGAAATTTTCTACCAAACTCTGTTGGTGATTCGAACTTTGGAATCTAACTGTTATTTTCTATAATAAGATGGATGTTATAGCTCCTTATGCTACCAATGAGCCTCTTAGTTCCTCGATTTATACAACAATAGCACCAACTCAGTTAAACTACAGAGTGTGTCAGGAGCTTCTGCTATGGTTTGGTCTCCATATAGATGAACATACATCATCTTCATCCTCAATCATGGATAAAAAATAAAAAATAAAAAATGGCATAACTTGCAAAACAAGTCTGGCAGAAGGAGCATATAAATTGTCCAAAGCAATGGTGGGGGCACCAAACACATCCTTCCTCGTACAACATATGTGTTGCATTCCTCACGCTATAGTTTTTTTCTTGGTTTTGCATGTAACTATAGAGCTACAAATTTACATGTGAGTTATAGCAAATAATTAGATGCTTTTCATGAATATGTCCTTAAAGAGAATTCGATCAATGGCTAGTGAATTCAGTTTATTTGTTACACTCATTCAGTGAAAATTAAATAATAATAAATAGAAGAAATGACAAATATATCATTTTCCTAAGATACGTGTTAGATTTAATATAACATTGTCATTTTTATCTCCGTTGATCAATTTGTTATATGATGGACTTCTAAGGTCACAAATATTGAAATTTATAAACGATGTGAAGTGAGTTTTTTTTTTTGCTGAGTGAATACAACCCCGGGATATAAACCCCAATTGAAAGGAATCGATGCAATTAGGCTAGAAAGTTATTGGTAGTTATCTTTATAGACTTAGTATAATACATTTGATGAAATATAATAAAAATTAGTATAATACATTTGATGAGATATAATAAAAATGACAATTTCTATTTTTAAGCGCAAAGAAAAATTATTTACATTATTTATTTTACACTTTTCTTTTCTTTTCTTTCTTATTTTTCTTTTTTACTTTTCATTATTGTTATTATTTTTTCCTTCTTCTTAGTTAAGTTGCTTTGTTAGAAACATATTTTTAGAAAAATAATGAAAAAGAGCTACGCATTGCGCGGGTTATAGTCTAATATGCATGAATTTTATGTGCATTTGGTTGTCTCTTAATTACTGGACATGTGGCTTGCCTTTCTCATTCCACACGTCACATTGTCACCTGTGTTTGGCCAAATATGTAATTCTTAAATTAAAAAAAAAAAAAAACAAAAAAAATTATTTACATTTTTTTCTATTTTACACTTTTTTTCTTTTCTTTCTTATTTATTTTTTATTTTTTTACTTTTCATTATTGTTATTATTTTTTCCTTCTTTTTAGTTAAGTTGCTTTGTTAGAAACATATTTTTAGAAAAATAATGAAAAAGAGCGCATGCATTGTGCGTTATAGTCTAGTATATATGAATTTTATGTGCATTTGGTTGTCTCTTAATTACTGGACATGTGGCTTGCCTTTCTCATTCCACACGTCACATTGTCACCTGTGTTTGGCCAAATATGTAACTTTCTTAAAAAAATAAAAAAAAAAAAATAAAATTAAATTAAAAAAAAAATAGCAACACACCTCATTCCTATTGCTATTTATGCAAAAGTATTTTGTAAACTTTTTTTCTTTCTAAATAAATGATAACATTACAAAAGGGAAGCTACAAACACCACACTCATCTCATTCAGAGGATAACAGCCAACTAAAAATATTACATATGGACCAATCAGTGACATGTGGAATGGGAAATGAAAGCCACATGCTCAGTAGATTGGATGAGGATGGGCCTGGGACAAAGACAAAGAAGCCCAAAGCTACAAGGTTATGTCTTATGAGTTACAGAATAAGCAAATCTAGGGGCATAAAGAAAAACCCAATCTGTAAAAGAAGACAAAAGAGAGGCGAATGTAAAAACCAAGAATATTAATGGAATTGGCCTTTAACATTGTTGTTGGCCTTTAACTTGTTGTGGATTAATTCATTTATGGTCTACCAGATGTGGTTACAAAGAAGAGCAGCAAAACTGAATAGACCAATGCAGGCTTGTAGATAACATTAAGGGACCATGTTTTTGTGGGTGGCCCAGCCCAAGTGAGACACAAGCCCATAATGCTTTAGCCTTGTTTTAGAGGCTTAAGGTAAGCGTTAGTAATTGGCTCACCAAGTCAGTGAGGGAGATTTTTCTTCTCTTTTATTTTCTAGCATATTTTGAAAGGCCTTTTTAGTTTTAATGCTTAATCGGCAGACAAAAGATAGTGCAAAACATTTGATTGAATGAGTACCACTGATTATAATGTATTGGTCCGACAACTAAAAATAATAACAGTAACTAAAATTTTAAAAAATGATTGCAAAATAATTAAATTCATAATTCATTTATTTTGTGGAGGTATTTGTGAATAGTATTTTTTATATTTGTGTATTATTTAACTTTTTGTAAGAGATGGATTTTAACTTATAATTTTAGGACCCTAGTTAACAAAATTATAAATTAATAAAAAATGTTAGGACCATATTAACCCCATGAAGCTTGACACTGATGACTAATTACTTGATATCAAAATCTAGTTAACTTTTTTTAATAAGATATTTCAAAAGAATAAATGGATATGCTCAATTGGCTTCGAGAATGGTCAGCTTTAAGGTATTTTCATGGTTATGATTGAACAAAAGAAAAAGGAAGTATATGCCTTATAATGTGAACCTTCAATATCTTGCATGAATAATAATAATAATACAATGACCATGTGAGGAGAGGATCCACTAGAGCTCCACGTTATTTTCCATTTAGAAGAAGCATAGAATCTGATATTACATTTTCATTCTTAATAAGTTGACTTCCACATTCATGAGATAAAAACAAAAGAGAACGAGGTAAGGATGATCGCGAGAATGCTAAAAGAGAAAAAGACAATATTTTAAAATAGTAATAGAATATATATATATATATATAATAATAATAATTACAAAGAGAATATAAACAAAGAATATATATATACACATTCGTGGTAAGGTGAGTAAAACCCCTCCTCGAGTCACTGCCTTGCCAACCTGTTGGGGCGGGGAAGGGTAGAGTGTGGCATGACGGGTCAAGTGGAGCAGGCCATTTTTGTCATCCCTAGTTTCGAAACTCTCTTATTAGTTGATGAACCAAGGTCTATGTCAGGTTAAGCCCACTTGGGTAACCAAGCCTAGGCCTGCCCCCAAGTTTTAACCAATTTATTTTACATGATCCTCCCCAAAAGATTTGAAAATATATAGTATTATAAATATATAAATTATTGCATGACACAGCTGGATCCGACACACCATACTTTACAAGTTGCCTTATTTAATTGATTTTATTTATCTTACGTTAGGCATGCGTGTTCTCCGGCAAACACAAGTTGCTTTCAAAGTTGCATACACAACACAATAAATCTTAAGTGACCTTCGTGTGTACTTGCTAGCGAAACAATGATAGCAACTGCTTATAAAATGTTCATGTCATAAGAAAGGTTAAAGGGTATCAAAAACCATTTTCGCATTGTTTACGAAAGGATTAGAAATCCATTTCAATCACGTATAAAAAGTTTACAAAAGTGTGGCCACTTTACACCGAAGTTGATAAGTGATCTGCTTATATAATACTATTTACTTTGCCAAACTTTTCTTTCCAACCAAAGGAGTATTATCTCTAAAGTTTGAATTTAATTTCAAATTAAATCATAAGGTTTTAATTATTTTTATGCATACTCTCAACATCGTTACATTCATTGAATCTATGTTAACAAAACGTAACATAAATGATAAAACCATGTAAGGTACATTTGAGATCTATCTAAATACAAAAAATCTCCTCATCTAAAGCACAGTTGTTGAGTTGACACTAAGAAAACTCACAAAACAACTTAATCAAGTAAAAATAAATAAATCATAATAGATAAATACAATTTAATAAATATACCATTATTTCGTTGATTATTTTAGTAATTAAAATACTATTTGGCATTATGGCATACACACGAATGAGTTTCTAATGCTAGAGGGCAGTTTAAGTAGGTTATGTTACTTTTAGTTAACATGTACTCTCGTTAAGGGTATAGATTGCAACAATTTTGATACTATAGGACCAAAGGTATGGATTGCTGCAATTTAATCTTTAGGGTTTAATTTGACACCAAGGTCAAATTCTAGAGTTTATTATGTCTATCATACTTAAAAATATGAGCAATGCTACAGATATAATATTTTCACAACAATACTGAATTGACAAGTTTTTATTAGATTTCATGTGTACCTACCAATTACTATACTTTATTATTTATCATTCACAACTTGACACCTTAATATTGTTGTGAAAATGTTATCTTTGTAGTTTTATTGTAAAAATATTATTGGATATCAAGTACTCATAAGTTCCCCTTAGTATTAAACGAAGATTGAAACGATATTAAAAAGAAAAAGAAAAAAAATTAGATTCTTTATTGAGACGATAAAAAAAATTTAATTTAAAAAGAAGAAGAAGAAGATTGGAAATGTGGAAATTGAGATGATATTCCCAAGACTTTAAGAAACAATTTGTTGGCAAGGTTAAACATTATGTACAATGAGAACAAAATGTTTAGCGTTTAACAGTCTTGAGCAGGACAATTTATCTGACCCATGTCAAATATTCCCATCACAGGTTTGGTACGTACCACTGTTTCATTCACTAATGTTTTTTACAACTACGTCAGAATAAAAAACATGTCACGTTTTATCAAATATAAAGAGACAAACCTATGGAATAAGGATTTCTTTTAACTATCATAGGGAATTCCCAACCTGTAGGAGATTGAATTTGAATTTCTAGGTAGCCATAATGACTCTTCGCTGATTCTGTGCTAGTTAGTATAAAAATCAAGAGCCATAGACAGCTAGAAATGAGTCTTGACTAATATTGGGATAAAATAATACTTAAATGAAAATTGAACTCCATAATTAGAGCCTTAAAATTTTCTAGGGATCAAGCTATATATAACAAAATTCTTAAGTATAATAAAAAAAAATGAGGGTAAATTGCATTGATACCCTTCTTTTGGGGAATCTAGACTCGATACACCCTAGTTTAAGGAAATAACACTCTACTCTCAAATTTGCAAAATAATTAACACTTCCCAAATTTGCAAACTCCCAAATTTACAAACTAGAAGGGAATAATCCATTATTTATTTACAAAGATCCTTAATTAAGGAGCCAAGCTATTCTTTTCAATCATATAATGCAATACAAGATTTTTTCCTTGAGTACAAACAAAAAGGAAACCGGGCCAATCAATAGATATAGACCATAGACCATAATCCATCCTCTCATTGGCTGATTACAGAGAACCAACCAATCCATATCTATATGTAAAGGCCCCTAATGACCGACCTTTCTTTTCAATCATATAATACAATACCAAATTTTTTTCAAAGAAAGCTTTCTCCTACTTTCTTTTATATTTCTGAAGATAAGATTTCAAAACAAACAAAAGGAAAAAATATCTCATTACCAGGATTCAGAGCTAGGCCAATCTATCATTTTTAAGTTTTCAAAGAAAGCTTTCTCCTACTTTCTTTTATATCTCTGAAGATACGATTTCAAAACAAATAAAAGAAAAAAAATATCTCATTGACAAGATTCAGAACTAGGCCAATCTATCATTTTTAAGTTTTCAAAGAAAGCTTTCTCCTACTTTCTTTTATATTTCTGAAGATAAGATTTCAAAACAAACAAATGTAAAAATATCTCATTGACAGGATTCAGAGCTAGGCCAATCTATCATTTTTAAGTTTTCAAAGAAAGATTTCTCCTACTTTCTTTTATATTTCTGAAGATAAGATTTCAAAACAAACAAAAGGAAAAAATATCTCATTGACAAATTCAGAGAGCTAGGCCAATCTATCATTTTTAAGTTTTAAATGTTGAATAGAAAACACACATCATGATTCACGCGGAGCCAATTGCCTTTTGAATTTCTTCCTGCCACATTGGACGAAGCATATATGGTTCCGGAACGGATTGAGTTAGGGGGCCAAAATGAGCCACCCAGTGATGTTCACACCTTGGAAAGAAGATAAAACCAAATCTCTCTTACTTTATGATTGAGGTAGGACAGTGACCGAAAATCTCTCAACTATATTTTACTCTTCACCTCTCTTTTTCTTTGTTGGTTGATCTAGAGTCTTCTTCGCGGATTGCAAAAGAAAAAAGAGAAATAGTAAAGTGAAAAGTGAAAAGTGGGTTGAAGAAGCAAAAAGAGTAAAGTGAAAAAGTAGAAAATATTTGGATCAAGATTCAAGAGTCACTCACATGTAAAAAGAAGAAGAAAAAAGAAAAGTCAAGAAAGTTGATCTAGAGTCTTCTTTCACGGATTGCAGAAGAAAAAAGAGAAATAGTAAAATGAAAAGTGGGTTGAAGAAGCAAAAAGAGTAAAGTGAAAAAGTAGAAAATATGTGGATGTGGTTGAGAGTTGAAACAGTACCGGTTTCTCATTGTACAGGTTTTTGTAACTAATGTTTAAAAATTATTGTTCATTGAGTCACTGTTTCAACTTAAAAATATTATTTAGTTAAAAAATTAACACCGTTAGTCAAATTTGGTTAAAAGAGGATGAACTGTCTATTATTTTCAAAAAAAGTGGAGTGAAGTATTAATTTTTGAAACTAGGGTGTACCGAGTCTAGTTTTACTAAAACAAAAAGGTGTCAATGTAATTTACCCTATTATTTAAAAGGAAAAAAAAAATCCATTTATTTCTTTTTGTTATTATTATTTATATCTCCTAGCAAATCAATAATTGTAGGTAACGGAAATACTGAATTAAAACAAAATGAAACTTAAAGTACTAAATTGACACGGTCAAAACTTAGAGCACTGAATTGAATTTTGACCAAACTTAAAGGGTGCAATCTATAATTTGGCCTAAAATAAAATAAAGGATAAATTACATTAACACACCCTAAGTTTGGTGAAACTAGACTCGCTACACCCTATTTTCAACAAATGAAACTTCGGTCCAAAATTCTTAAAATAATTCACACTCCGCTCCAATTTTGGGGGTGGAGTGTCAATTAATTTGATCATTTTTTGTGGCGGAGTGTCAATTAATTTGATCATTTTTTAAGAGAAGTGTGAATTATTTTGGAAATTTTGGAGCGAAGTGTCATTTGTTGAAAATAAGGTGTAACGAGTCTAGTTTCGTCAAATCCTCGGGGGTGTTAATGTAATTTACCCTAAAATAAATTATTTTTATTAACAAGACATGATATCCTAGGAAGAAAAAAAAAATCAATAATCATTAAAAAATGTTAGAGTATCATTTTAGTAAATTTGACTTGATTTATAGGTTATATTATTTTTTATATTTTTAATTATTATTATATTATTAACACATTATGGTTTTTTTTTTTTTTTTTTTTTCTTCTTTTTAGTCACGACATGTAATATAATAAATCTAATTTTCTAATTGATGTCCCCTCAGGGCCACCTACCCAAGGCAAAGCCTTGCGCTATCGTGGTACACGTGCTAGTAGGGTGTTGCGTGTCCCTTGGGATTAGTCGAGGTGCACGTATCTACGGAACGCTGGCCCGGACACCCAAGGTTATAAAAAAAAAAAAAAAAAAAATTCCAATTGATGTTGACATGGTATACCACAAAATAGGCTGTACACATATTCTTGATAATTGATACATGTCTTTGCATCCCACTATATAATATAACAACGTTAGAGCTATACTTTTTGATCATATCATGCAATACGAGATTTTTTTCAAAGAAAGCTAATGTGAACATCTGATTTCAAAACCGAAAAAAAGAATATCTACATATCCATCCTCTCATTGGTGAGATTGAGAAGTAGGCCAATCCATCATTTATATGAAAAGGTCCTTAAAGCCCCTGCTCGGATTCAGATACTCTAGAGTTCTTAGGGTATTATACAAGGTAAAGTTCTTTAAATCTCAACCTTTCATTTAAAATAAAGGGTCAAAATATTGCCACATCATCAATCCACTACTAAAAACTTAAATTAGTATTTCAAATGCATTAAAACACTACTTAAATTCTAACGTTTATCTGTTCTTGAAAAGAAAAACTGCTAACGTTTATCAAATGCCGCTTCTCTTTATTTTTTGTTTTGCCGTTTATCTCTTTTCTCTGTAGCAGATATTAACACAACAACACATCCTGCTATTTTCATACTTAAAATCTAAAAGACTACCACCAAACTTCATTGCTAGAGAAGAAACTTTTATTTCTTTTATGTAAATTTCTCAATCTTTTTATTTCCAAATGGTAGATCTATCAAATTCAAACTCTTAAAATCGCCCATAGATAACTGTTGAAAGGTCAATGGATGCAAGATATGTTTGTTCCAATTATGAGTTAAAAATATCTGAAAAATTTAAGAATGAGAATGAGTGTTTGGATTGATGATTTTATCGAATAGAATGACATGATTTTTGTTGTGTTGATGTTTGCTATAAAGAAAAGAGAGAAACGGCAAAACAAAATAATAAAGATAAACGGTGTTTGATAAACGTGAGCAGTTGAGAAGTGTTTTAATGCATTTGAAATACTAATTTAGGTTTTTAGTAGTGGATTGATGATTTGGCAACATCTTAACCCTTTTATTTTAAATGAAAGGTTGACATTTAAAGAACTCTACCTTATAAAGTATCTTAAAAACTCTAGAGGATCTCAATCCATTCTTTTCAATCATATCACGCCATGACAAGATTTTTTAAGAGAAAAGTATTGCATCCTCTTGCTCTTATACTTTTCAACATAATGATTTTAAAACCAGCCAAAAAATATTTACCTCTATTGTCTCATTAACAGGAATGGATCCCGAACTGGACCACCTTATAGGTGAAGTTAATTAATAAGTTAATTAATACACAAAGACAGGAGCAAAATGTGACGTAAGGAGAAGAGCCTAGAGGTGACGTAATAGTATGAGATATAGTTGTAGTGGTCTTGTATATATATATATCCTTATGGGCTTCATTTGATCGGTGCCAGAACCACACATCGTATGAGTTGTTGAAATAGTTTGCACTTAATTACAAGTTACAGGGTCATTCTTTTAGCTACTACACAAGTGTAACTGAGGTAGGCTTTCGTAACATTTCCTATTCAAGTTATACTTAATTTATCTATTTATATATTTTCTGGTTATTAGGTTTATGGCTGAAATCATCTTTTGTATTCATTACTGAGACGGTTAGGCAATTTTAAATGCGATCAAATCGTCCCTACTAAATAATAATAAGTTTCTAAACGTTTCGTTTCGTTTTTATTTTTTATTTTAATTCTTTTTTTGGTTCGTTCATTCAGTAACAAGCATGCAATGGAGCCATTACGAAATATACAATTACGAAGTTGACTCTATAGTTTTAAGTTTTAACGGCAACAACTTTTGCTACAATAAGTCTCGAAATATCGTTTAAGATTCGCTCTATCATGGGAATTACAATAAGTCTAATAAATTTAATGATACAATAAATTTTATAATATTTTTCATACTTATTGAAGTGATTGATTATGATTGGTGTACAGTAAAATCGATGTCTATGGTGGTCTCAATGAAAGTGGTGTTACACTAATCACGATTTGTCCCAAGTTGCTATGGCTCGTTATAATTAACTATATTTAAATTATTAAGACTACTCTAGGTGAACTTAATTAATATAATTCCAAAATTTTAAAATGCTGCTCCAATCTATTAATAATTGTTTCAAGAAACTTGAAAGACTAACTATTTAACTTAAATAACTTACTATAAATATTTTCTTAAAAAAACCTCAATCTTATAAATCAGGATATTAGATTATTAGTGATGTTTTTAATTTACGTATGATTTTTATTATTATCATGCATATCGCACAACTATATTAATAATCTAATATCTAATATTTTAATTTTAACATATTAATATGGAAGCAGAGAGAATGTTCAATTTTAAAAACCCTACAAAGCTTCACGTACTCAATACTTGCTGCTCGAGAAATTATTCATTGATTCCGTTGTATTGTACATGTGGTCCTCTCAACCAATACAAATAAGTGATTTCTTATCCATCTCTAATTTTAAGGAGCCACAAATTCATTGAAACTCACAATGGTTTATTTGTACTAGATAGAAGAACCACATGTACAATACAATGAGAGTAATGAATAATATCTTTGAAGTTGTTTAGCCAAAAAGATTTCTCTGAGGTTTTGAGGAATTATTTATTTTTGGGCAGAAACTCAAGAAGCATTCGAAGAATGCTATATAGTGATTGCTCTTTTTTTCTTTTTCTTTTTTAAATAAGGATTTGGCATTTTGCAATTTTGCAATTTTTACCTAAGACTGCAGGTGGATGGCTAGGAGCCTCCGTCCTTTACAATTTTTTCAAGAAGACGTATGATTGTAAAATTATTACAGGTGGATGGGTACGACCTTTTTAAATTTATGTTGAGTTCGTTTTCTTTTTTAATTAGTTTTAACATTGTACAATCTTACAATGATAAAAAGATCTTGAATGTCTCACCACAAATGTTGGCCTCATGATTTGACTCATATTTGTGAAATTATTTTAGCTTTTGAACCATATAAACGAATTATGGCCAAATCAAAATAAATAATTGGATTATTATGATACTCAGATTTGTGAAATTATTTTAGTTTTTGAACCATATAAAACGAATGATGGCCAAAACAAAATAACTAAATGGATTGTTAATTGTGATGAATTCAGTCATGCATGACGCTTAAGGTTATGGATTGGTCCAATCACAGTTAAATATGAGTCTCTCTTTTTATTTATTTATTTATTGGTGAATTGGATGATAGATTGAGAGTTTTGATTACTTTTAGTGTAGGTATTTAAGAAAATGATATGATAATCATGGTTAAGGAAGCTTAGACAAATACAACCGTGAAGTTACCAAACCAACTCAATTCCATTTCCTTTTTAGAAAATTCAAATTTTTTCAGGTAGGATGTGCATGGTAGCAATCTTTTATTATTGGTGTCCCTTTTTCCTATTGTCTTTTTATTTGTATTTTAATTATTGAAAATTATATTTTTATTAATTCATGTAGTGCATGCATGGAATAGTGAATCTATTCATAGCTAATTTTTTTACCAAATATTTTGTGCAAGAAATCAATAAAATACTTGATCGCCTTTAGTTTATGAAAGTTTGACAAACCTTTGTAAAAATAAAATTTTGAAAATCCAAAATTGGGTTAATTTGCTTCATAAGTGTTTGTTTTATGAGTTTTGTTGTTTTTGTTACGGTATAGTCTCTTGCATTTGGTGATGCTAGTGGAACAAGTTACAACAGTAACCATATCAGTGAGACTTTAAAATAGTCTATACACTTAGATAACAATATATATATATATATATATATATATATATATATATATATATATATATATATATATATTATGGATCAAGATCCTCTAGAGTTTCTAGGGAACTCTATCATATAGAGTTCTTTAAATCCTCACCATTTATTATAAAATGAAAAGCTGAGATTATGACACATCATCAATCCACTAACAGAATTATAAAATAATGTCTTCCTAAAGAGTTTCACGTTACTTCTCTGTTAACCTATCCCAAAACAAATACATTTCCTCCATTAAATTTTATTTTTTCTTTATTTAATTTTTTTTAGCAAACAATCAAAAACTAAAAATCATAGCAGATTGCAAAATCATTTTTTATTATCTCATCTTTCTTCTCTCAACACATTCCAGGTGATATAAACCAACTAAAGAGTGACTAAATCCCCTGGAATTGGTTTTGTGCTTTAAATTCCTAATATAGAAAAAATAGTTAATAATTATATTTGATGCAAAATAATATAATATACTATTTTATTTAATATAATTTTATTAAAATATCAATTAAGTAGTTATATTACACTTAACAATTTGCATTCACAATATCTTTTTTTTTTCTCTTCCCAATGATATGAATGTAATTGAAACTAATTTCCTAAATATTAATGACATCATGTTTTTGGAATGAGCATTACACAGGTAACATGGAAAATTTCTTGTAAAATATTCTGAAATTATACTGTGCCCAAACATCAAGTGGGTCATCAGCTAATATGCTAGGGCTCTTGTGTTCGTTATCAGGAAATTTAAGGAAGACAACTTGATAGATGGAGAAATCAGCAATTAGCGAAATTCAACAAGCAGCAAATGCTTCAATTAAAACCGAAATAGGTACTTCAAGTGAAAATGAAAATCAAAATGAACCGTTGGTAAGTGCCATCAGCGAAATGTTTAAAGAGTTAGAGCCTTCAATATCAAATAAGTGCCGTATGTACAAGGTTCCATATCACCTACGTATATTTTATTTAAACCTTAAATTTTCAAAAAGTTACATTTAAATCTCAAAATTTCTAAAAATGTTTTATTTAAACTTTCTATCACCTTTTTTCTGTTAACACCATTAATTAGTATAATTACCATATGAATAATTGGTTTAAATGAAATTTATTTCAAATTTTGAGGTTTAAATGAAAATTACAGAAAACTATAAGGTTTAAATAAAACCATCTAAAACTATAATGTTTAAATGAAACATTTTTAGAAATTCTGACATTTAAAGGAAACAAATTAAAAGTTTAAGATTTAAGTGGAACGTTAACATATAAAAAATTTTAAGATTTAAAAAGTAATTTATCCAAAGAATTTTTTTAAGTAGTTCCCATGTGAATTTTAAAGACGAAGACAACAATTTATCCTTTTATTTTTATTTATTTACCAGTCAAGAGCAAGCTTCAGACAGGAAAGATCGAGATGGAGAAATGGTGATGTAATATTTATGTGATATAGTAGCTGTCAGACTTTTATATATATATATATAGGCTTCTTATTTGATGGCTATTTGATGGCTATGAGAAGTTGAGAACCATCATTAATTAGGCATTAATTAGTTGATAGTTTGCACTTAGAGGGTCGTTCTTTCAGCTGCTACGTACACAATTATAATTACTGAGCTAGGCTTTCATAACATTTTTTATTCAAGCTAGTGTCTTTTGTCTATCTATCTATATGTTTATTTATTTTCTCGTTATTAGCTTTACCGGAATGATCTTCAAGCTAGTGTTTAGTGTAATTAAATAAGTTTGTGTCTAAGCGGGTCAATTTTATAAATGTCACAATTCCGTGTTGATATGCTTAACTTATAATCAATCCGAAACAATTTATATGTATGATGCAACATACTATAATTATATTTTAATTAACATTATTTTATTAAGAAACTTTTATCAACGAAATAATAATATTATGCGTACCAATTTACATTCCTTTTCCCCCCTCTTCTTAACTATATGAATATAGGTGAAATTAAGTCCTAGGTCCCTAAATATTAACATTATATTATACCACAAAATGAGTATTACACATGTATAATTTCTTGTACATTAAACATGGACATGGGTCATCAGTCATCACCTAATATCTGTAATGGTAATGAATTAATTGTGTTTGCCTTCAGGAAAATTAAGGAAGACAACTTGATAGATGGAGGAATCAACGAGTAGCGAAATTCAACCAGCAGATGCTTCAACAAAAAACGAAAACCAAAATACTGAAATTCAGAATGAAACTGTTGGAAAATTTCATTCAGAGAAAAGTTTGGAAATTTGGAGCCTCCATCAACTGAGTGCCGAATCAACAGGGTTCCATATCACCTTCGCAATCAGAATAACGAAGCCTACATTCCTCATGTTATTTCAATTGGTCCCATTCACCATGACAAAAAGAAATTTCAAACCACGGAAAAGTATAAAGCAAGATACTTCAGGAGCTTCATGCAACAGGTTATTAAGCATGAGAATGAGATAAAGTTGGAGAATTTAGAAAGCACCATAAAAAAGATGGAAGATAGAATTCGGCAGATGGAAGATAGAATTTGGCGTTGCTATGTAGAGACTGTAACGCTTGAAGGTGATGATTTTGTGAATATGATCATGTTGGATGCGTGCTTCATTCTCAAGCTAATTATTTTGAGGAAATAATGTGAAAATTGAACGATCCTATGAGAATGGAAGGATGGCTAATTTAGCCTATGGTGCTACCGTGAGTTGTTATTACTTGAAAATCAGCTTCCATTCTTTGTTATTGAGGAACTATACCATCTCGCATGCTGCCCTCTAAATCAAACTCCATTTCCTTTAATTCAACTTACTTTTGAATTCTTTGAGGAGTTGAACATTCATAATAAATCCCCTGATAATGTGGAAAATAAAACACTTCACCGATTTGCTTAGATACTTTCACTTCACCGATTTGCTTAACTACCCTCCAACCAACGAAGCTACCAGAAGAGAATCCCTGAATCAAAATTTTTCCTAAGTACTCTGTAACACAGCTTCATGAGGCAGGAGTAAAGTTTAAGGTGGCTTCAAGCAAATACGTGGCTTCAAGAAGAAGGGATGAGAAGGCTTTCAACCAAATGCGTACTAGATGAGGTGGCTTCAAGCAAATGCATACTAGATGACGTGGCTTTAAGCATACGTGATGAGAAGCCTTCAAGTAAATGCGTAGTACTAGATGAGGAGGCTTCAACCAAATGCTTACCGGATGAGGTGGCTTCAAGCGTACGGGATGAGGATCCAAGCAGCAGAATATTGGACTTAAGTTTCAAAAACGGAGTGTTGGAAATCCCACACTTATTAATTCGACGATGAGTACGGAAGCTCTTGTTCGAAACATTATGGCATTAGAGCAATGTGATTACATAAGTGAGAGATACGTTACGGATTTCTATTCAATATTGGATGATCTTATCAATACTAACGAAGATGTGGAATTACTTATTAATAAAGGAATCTTAGTTAATAACCTTGGGGGACAACAATGCAGTGACATCTATTGATTAACAATCTCAACAGAGGAATCAATTTTCCACAAACATGAACTCTGAATTCTGTCAACTCTCTGAAGATTTGAATGAACATTATGAGCGAACCTTGGCAACAGATGGAAGGCGATGTTAAGACAACAATATTTTAGCACTCCTTGGAGATCAGCTTCCACTGTCGCTGCTATTATTCTTCTGGTGCTCACTTTAATACAAACAGTATTCTCTATCCTCAAGTAGTACTATAGGTTCAATTCAAAGCCTGTGTAATTAGGATGGTTGTTTGATTGCTTAGTGATAACTTTTATTCCTATTGTTTGTTGGAGAGTTGGCTGAAGTTTTGTTTTTATTTGATTTACTGTTGTGTTTGTGTAGATCATTTATTGAGTGTTTCCCCTGTTCTGTCAACCTAGCTATTGGTGATCAGTTTGTGAGTTTCTGCAATGCTTTATGCTCTGCTTCTTTGTTGTATCTCTGAGCTTCTGAATCTTGAAGCTCTTTATCTTTTGAGAAAAATAGTAGAAATTTATTGATGGAACTGGAAAAATACAATAAGAAAGTATCATTAATTCATTATAATGTCAAATTCTATCAAAATAGTGGCAAGCCTCATGAGTCATGATAAATGACAGGTATTTTTTACGTGGAAATCGCAACTATCTAAATAGGTCCGGTGTTAAAAGAAGCCCTTTACCTTGTCGGCATAACAATAAAAGGAAAAAAAAAAACTCTCATGGATAAAGAATGCAGATTGACAGACTTGAGACTTGTTTCTAGCAAATAATTCTATCTCAGCGGTCTTTTATGGACTTTCTGGGAAGATATACCATAGTGGAAAGAAAAGGAGGTATGAAGAGTCTATTTAGAAGGACTCTTATCTGGATCTAAGTGTTGATTGAGAGATAACGCTCTTCAGCTTTATCTTGGGTTTCCAAATGAGAGAAGACCATTTCTAGGCTGAATGTGGTAGACTGGTCGTACTACCCCAAAGCGTATTCAGAGTCTTGAGTGTTAATGTAAACCACTTAAAGTTCTTATATTCTTCTATTTTATTTATCTTTGCACGATTTGCAACTCGATCTACTTTTAATTGAAAAATTTGTAGGAAGGAAGTGAACAAGCAAATCTTGGTGGGGCTGGCAGTGGATGCTCCAGAGTCCAACCTCGCACAAGTCTTTGAACTTTGACCTTTAAAAAGGAGGGGAGAGAGGGAGGGAAAGAGAGAGCGGTTCTTTTCTTTGTAACCAATCCATCCATTCTTTGTGGTCGTACCATTTGCCAAAGCAGCTAAGATCTGAATGGCACTTTTCATTTATGTACCAATAATGTTTTCTTGGATTAATTCACATAACGTCCCAACAAATTATGTTAATTAATTAAAAAAATAAAAAGAAAGAAAGCAACAAGCCAACAACTTGGTAATTAAAAATATGTGAGCTAAATATATTGAAAGACTTAATACAAGACTTTATTTGTTATATCAACTTGCTGCAAAAGAAAATACCATAAGCCTTGTGATTAACTAAAAAGAAGAAACTTAAGAAGTTCGATAGTCAGCATATTTTCGTTTGAGTGATTGTTATTGGATCATTAACTTCAAATATTTGATAACATTGGGAAGAAAGTGAAATGTTTACTATAAATATCTTTATCAACAATTTTTTGAAGAAAATATCTTTATCAACAGTGGTGATATAACTTGGTATATGTTAATTCAAATTATTAGCTGGATGAGTGGTTGATATGCATATAACCTTTAAGATTGTGAGTCTGTGTGTGTACAACCGGGAATTTGGAGACATCTTAATTGTCATTGACCTGTAAACTCTGGTCCTATTGATTGGGATAAATTTATACATATTTATACAATACAGAATATACACCAAAACTGATTTTAGAAAGACTTCCAAGCCCAACTTATACATAAATAACTAGGAGAGACATTCTATTGCAAGTTGCACCGTGATACTTTGAAGAATTGCATATGCAAAAGATTCTAAAAGTCAAGTATGAAAAATAAAATTAAGCCCAATTAATTTGCTGGTGCAGGCGGATCTAATGCACTCATAGCATATATAACAGGCGCATTATTGCATTAAGCAGGCAAGGTCCACGCCTGTCTCAAGCTCTTTGAGTGAATATTCAAGTAAACCAAACTGCAAGATTCTCATTTTAGCACAAACATTGTTTACTTACGTACACTTCCTCTACTTAAGGTTTCAATTCTCTCTCTCTCTCTCTCCCCTTGTTTTTTAGTATCATGCAAAACTTTCTTAAATTCTTTTTCTTTCTACCATCCTTCGATCGATAACTTACTTTAACTTTTTTCTTATAAAAAAAACACTCAGTCTTATAAATCAGGATATTAGTGATTTTCTTAATTTATGTATGATTTTTTATTAACTTGTGCATGCATATTAATAGTATATATAATTGTAGAATGCCTCCAAGTTACAAGGCGTAACCTGAGTTTCTACCATGTGGCACATGACTTCTTATTGTGAGGGGATATACATGAGCTTCAACATGTCATGTTACAGTTTATTTTCAAGAGTAATTATTCAGTGTTTCGGGAATATAGAATAGTAGGCTTTACTAATTAAATTTATTGTGGGATCTATTATTCATGTAAGGGGAGAGAGTACCACTGTTGTACTTTGAGAGTAAATAATAATTTTTCTATTTTCAAATATTAAAAATAAAAATAAAAAGTGTTTTCCTTGACACTATTTAATAACAGTATTATATCCACATACAACTTACCATGAAAAGCCCAACATCATTTAGGATTTTTGGATGATGTTCTCGTTCAACTCTCCATGACATCTCCGAGTGTCTTTTAACCTTTTCATCATCTCTTCTCTTCAACTCTTCCACTAATCCACTTCATCGGGCTTTTAACATTTTCGTCTTCTCTTCTCTTTCATATTGAATCCAAAACAATATAATCCAAGGGACATTCAGCCCGGTGGTGTTCCCCCTCCCCTTTGATCCCCAACTCTCTAGGAAGGTGTGAGTTCAATCCCCTATACAAAAGTGTATGTGTGTTATTAGATTAGGATGTCTACGTTCACTGACATTAAAAATAAATAAATAAATAAATAAGCATTGTATTAGATCATTCAACTGGAAATATTTTTCGCTTTGTTTGGGCTCTTTGCTCTCCTTAATTAGTTGTGATCGTTAGTGATACTGTGGCCAAAATGATTTGTATTCTCATTTTTTGAAAGTTCGTCTTTAGTTTATTTCAGTTTGACAAACTTTTGTTAAAATAAAATTTTAAAATTTGGGTTGCTTCAATAGTGTTTGTTTTATCTTTTATGAGTTTTGTACGTAGTAATTGTTACTTGATTGTCTCTTCATTTGAGGATGCTAATATAATGGAACAGTTACAGCAGTACGTAACGTAACTTAGCATTGAGACTTTAAAATAGTTTATATACTTGACCAAAATATATTTATAAACCAACTATAAAGAGTGATTAAATCCCATGGAATTGATTTTTGCTTTAATTTATAGTATATATGAAAATAGCTAATATTTATAATTGATGCAAAATAATATAATATGCTCCTTTATTTAAAAAGTCAATTAAATGGTTATATTATGCTTGACAATTTGCATTCACAATATCTTCTTTTTCTCTTCCCAATGATATGAATGTAATTGAAACTAATTTCCTAAATATTAATGACATCATATTCTATAGAATGAGCATTACACACGTAACATGGAAAACTTCTCTCTCTCTCTCTCTCTCTATATATATATATATATTGAATAAATATCCCATGGAATTGTTTATGCTTTAAATTTATACTAATATTTATATTTGATGCAAAATAATAGAATATGCTAGTTTATTTAATATAATTTTAATGAAAAGTCAATGAAATACTTTTATAGTTATATTACACTTAAGAATTTGCATTCACAAAATCTTCTATTTCTCTTCCCAATGACCGCGGTTGTTTTGAGGGGTAAGGCAACAACTTTAAGTGGGGTATTTTCTCATATTTAAATATGAATTAAATATTTATAAAAAAAATATCTATAATTAAAATTAATAAATTTTTAGAGATAATATTTTAGGTAATGATGAAGTTGGAGAGAGAGAGAGAGAGAGAGAGAGCTTCTTCAGTTGTTCTAATTTTGTGTGTGTGGAAGAGTAAGAGTTATGAGTTTTGAATTCACATACAAATATGCACAACCCACAAAAGGAGAGATTTTCATTTATTTATTGGTTAATAGTGGGGGCTTAATTAAAATTCTATACAAGAGAGAGAGAGTGACAAATAATACACATCACAAATTTTCTTCTATTTGTGCCTTTTTTATTATTATTATTTTATTTAGAGTTGATGCATGTGTCATAAGATATTTATTTAAATAGATTTTATCATAGTTAATACCTTCCTCTTTCTTTTTTCTTTTTTTTTCTTTTTTTTCTTCAACTTGGAACTTAAGCCATTGCTTAAAGGAAAATTATTAGGTACTCCGGGAGTATATTAAATGCGTACTCCCTCCTCTCACAGAAGTGGTGGGTCCCATCATGAATTTAATTAACGAGACCTACAACTTCTGTGAAAGGAGGGAGTACGCATTTAATGTACTCCCAGAGTATAATATAACTATTTATATAGCCTAGTGGGAGAGGCGACACTATTCCCAATGATATGAAACTAATTGAAATAAATATTAATGACATCATGTTCTATAGAATGAGCATTACAGAGATAACATGGAAAACTTCTTGTAAAATATTCTAAAATTATAGTGTGCCCACGCATCAAGTGGGTCATCACTCATCAGCTAGTGTCTCTAATACTAGTTGCTCTTGTGTTTGTTATCAAGAAATTTAAGGAAGATAGATGGGGATATTTGCGAGTAAGGAAACAAGAACTTCAGGTGGAAATGAAAATAAAAATGACCAGCTTGTAAATAACTTCATAATAATGTTTGAAAAGTTGGAGCCTCCAGTATCAATTGAGTGTCGTATATACAAGGTTCCATATTACCTTCGCAAAGAGAATGAAGAAGCCTACACTCCTCAGGTTATTTCAACTGGTCCCATTCACCATGACAAAAAAAGATTTCAAACCATGGAAAAGCATAAAGTAAGATACTTCAAGAGCTTCATGCAACAGGTTGAGAACCAAGCTGAGATAAACTTGGAGAATTTAGTAAGCACTAAAAGGGAGATGGAAGATAGTATTCGAAGTTACTATGTAGAAGTTACTATGTAGAGACTGTTCAGCTAGAAAGTCATGACTTTGTGAAAATGATCATGTTGGATACAAGCTTCATTCTTGATCTTTTCTAGAAATCTAACTTATTAGGATGGACAAGAGACGATTCTACAGAAGTGGAAGCATGGCTATTCAGTATGGTGTGGTGAGAGTTGTTATTACTTGAAAATCAGCTTCCATTCTTTGTTATTGAGAAACTATACCATCTTGCATTGCCCTCTCTCTCAAACTCCATTTCTTTAATTCAACTTACTTTTGACTTCTTTAAGTCCTTGAACATTCATAATAAATCCCCCGATGTGGAAATACAACACTTCACCGATTTGCTTAGATTCTTTCAATTACCTCCACAGCTGCCAGATAAAGTCCCTGAAGTAAGTTTTCCTAACTACTCTGTTAACACAACTATGTGAGGCAGGAATAAAGTTCAAACTGGCTTCAAGCAAATGCTTACTGGACTTAAAGTTCAAAAAAGGTGTGTTGGAAATCCCACTTTTAAAGTTCTATGATAAGACAGAAGCTTTGGTTCAAAACATTATGGCATTAGAGCAATGTGACCGTAGAAGTGACCCATAAATTATGGATTTCTATTTTATATTGGATAGTCTTATCAATACTACCAAAGATGTGGATTTGTCATAAAGGAATCCTAATTAATGGCCTAGGCAACAGCAATGCAGTGACTTCGATGATTAACAATCTTAACAGAGGAATCATGTGGAGAAAGTTCAACTCTAATTTCAATCAACTTGGTAAAGATTTGAATGAATATTATGAGAAACCTTGGCATAGATGGAAGGCGATATTAAGATATCAATATTTTAGCACTCCTTGGAGGTCGGCTTCTACCATTGTTGCTATTATTCTTCTACTACTCACTTTAATTCAAACAGTATTCTCTATCCTCAAGTACTTTAAATAATTTGGAGGGTTGTTTGATTGCTTAGTATTAATTTTTTTTTTCCTATGTTATTATTGTCAATGCAATTGATCTTTCCTTTGTAAAATACACTTTGTTGTGTTTCCGCATCCATGTTGACTAATTATGTATCTTCAATAAATAAAATATATTGATTAACCCCGGAGGTTTGAAAGGCAAGCATCAGTTGATCAATAAAGTACGTGTTGAACAATACATGAATCCAATATACTGCTTGGTATTGTGCATGTAGCATTAATTAGTATAAAGTTCAAGAGCCATAGACAGCTAGAAATGAGTCTTGACTAATATTGGGATAAAATAATACTTAAATGAAAATTGAACTCCATAATTAGTGGCAGAGCCTTAAAATTTTTCTAGCGGATCAAGCTATATATAACAAAATTCTTAAGTATAAAAAAAAATGGTAAATTACACTGATATCCCTTCTTTTAGGGAATCCAGACTCACTACACCCTAGTTTGAGGAAATGACACTCTACTTCCAAAATTGCAAAATAATTAACACTCCCAAATTTGCAAACTAGAAGAGAATAATCCATTCTTTATTTACAAAGATCCTTAATTAAGGACCGAGCTATTCTTTTCTAGCATATAATCCATTATTTATGGTCTATGGGCCAATCAATAGACCATAGACCATAATCCATCCTCTCATTGGCTGGTTACAGAGAACCAGGCCAATCCATATCTATATGTAAAGGCCCCTAATGACCGACCTTTCTTTTCAATCATATAATGCAATACCAATTTTTTTTCAAACAAAGCTTTCTCCTACTTTCTTTTATATTTCTGAACTTTTTTTTTTTTACTTGGCAAAGAAAATTATAGAATAAAGTTTAGGGCAACAGAAGTGACATTAACAAAATATTGAGAGGCCGAGTCAGCCATGGCCTTGGCTTCTAAAAGGAGTGTAGCAGGGACTTTGAAGATTTGGAGTTGAATACTTTGAAGCTGAATCAGGTTATTGGTGTCTGCAAAAATTGGTGTGAGCTGCCAGCTTTGTTGTTGGTGACCTGTCCACATTTGCTAGAGAGACTTACTTTCACTAAGGATAATGACCTTTGTAAATCCAAAATTGTTTGCTTGTAGGAGTCCTTCTTGAATGGCTGTTGCTTGAGCAAGAATGGGGTGTTGGAGTCTAGTACTATGGCAACCTACAAAAAGAGTGTTTTCATTCCTGTCTTTTCCTACAAATGATATACCTTGCCATTTGGTGATGGACTTGGAGCCGCCTGCAGTAGTGAGGAGCACTTGTCAGTTTGGATTTATGTGCGAGATTGAGATTATGTGTTGTTGGGACTGGGAGTCTGTGGTGCTGGTGTCCCTTTGCTGGTACTTGTTCATGAAAGATTTAACAGTTAGAATAGGTGTCATTGGATTGGGGTGTTTGGCCTCAAATGTGACTTGGTTCCTATGAAACTAGATGCACCAAAGAGTGGTGAGCAACAAAGGCAAGGCACTGGAGTTGTGATTTGGGTCTGTATGTCGAGCCAAGGGATCTTGAATCCATGTTTGGACTATTATATGATTCTGTATGAGTGCTCTTGTGTTGATGTCAACTCCCAGCCAAATTGCTCTTGCAAAATGGCATTAGAGGAAGAGGTGATTGATCGTTTCAGTGTCTGTTTGGCACAATGGGCATACCAAATCACAATTGATTCCTCTTCTACATAGTTCTATTTTAAGAGGCAGTGCATTTCGTAGGAGTTTCCAGTTGAAAGTGAGTATTTTATGGGGGATGGGAATCTTCCATAGCTGCTTCCACTTTTGTTGGTGACCATTATTTGGCAGGGAGATGTTGGCATGGAGGAGTTCATATGCTTTCTTTACTCTGTACTCTCTAGTTGTGGAATGAGGCCATATTATTTTGTCTGGAATTGATTGAGGTGCTATTTTTGGGAGTGGGGTGCTAAGAATCTGTTGACTAGTGTCTGGGTTATAGAACTGGTTAATGATGGTTGTCTTCCAGGATGCACTATCTGCATTGATCAGATCAGCAACAGTGTGGGTATGGTTAAGGATATGAGTTGGGGCATTTGGTTTGGATTGATACCAAAAGGGGTGATTGATGGGGATGGTGAATCCATCTCCTACTCTCCATTTCCCTTGAGTGAGAGTGGGGTTATTAGAGCCCATGATAGATTTCCAAATCCAAGATGAGTAGGGTTTAGGTTTATGAGTGTGGATATCTTCATTGGGGCAATATTTGGATTTGAGGGTTTTTGTTAGGAGGAGGTTTGGATGGTTGCATATTCTCCAATATTGTTTTGCAATGAGGGCCTTATTCATGGATGCAAATTTTTTCAGACCCAGTCCTCCTAAAGATTTTGGTTGTGCAAGTCTTTCCCAGTTAGTCATATGAAGTTTCCTTTGTCCAGACTCATGTCCCCACCAAAAGGCATTTATAATGGAATCAAGCTTGTTACAAATGGTTATGGGTGCTTTAAAAACTGAGAGAGTGTAGATGGGGATAGAGTTTAGAACAGAGTTAATAAAGGTTAACCTACCTGCTTGGGATAGGAGTTTGGCTTTCCAACCTTGAAGTTTGGAGGTGATTTTGTGTATGAGATCTTGGAAGTCTCCTATCCTATTACCTCAGAGTTTGAAATTGATTCCT
>OU015763.1:2077914-2198640 GCA_907173295.1 Fagus sylvatica | reverse complement strand
ACAAGCAGATATATCAACCACAAATATTAAATGCCAAATCTAAAGAAATAATAATGAAAGTAGTAAAAGACACACATATTTGGTAATGAAGTGGAAAACTAATAAAAAACCTCTTCAAAGGAAAAACCACTTCGAGAATCTAATCTGTTAAAAAAAAAACCACTATAAAGAAACAATTACAACACTCTACTTACAAAACCTTTGTACATATAGAATCTCTCTTGTAACATTTACAAGCCCAACTTGCATTCGTGCCAGTGACCATACCTCTTCTTTATTTCCCCATCTATAATAACAAATGTAATAGACATTTGGAGTATGCGACTCAATTGTTGCCTCATACCTGAACATTCAACTTATCAAACAAAAAAAGACAAAGGTAAAAGAAAAAAAATGGGAAAAAAAATATTGAAATTCAAAATCTCTATTTTATTTTATCACATACCATTCCCCATCTTCACTCCAGATAGCTTGAACTTTTGAGCCAATGGGAACCTTCTCTTGATGATCATACATGCTTTCTGAGTCCTACATGAAGAAAAACACAAAAGAACCCATATGATTACCAGAAGTAGGGGTATTGTGGTAATTAGACCAACCTTAACAGATGCAGGGCATCAGTTAACAAAAGCCTTGATTTTATATAACTATTCATTATAGAGGCAGGCACGTCTTGTATTTGCGACTCTAACTAGTTATCTAAAGTCTAACAAAGGAGGATGAAATACAAAAAAAACTTCTTCGTTAATACTTTCCTTTTTGTTTCAAATTGTGTTTTAATTTTTTAATTTTTTTTTCAAAGATTGGATACATCATTGATTGATCCCATAAAAATGTGTGTAAACAAATTTATCATTTTCATTCTCTTTTTTTTTTTTTAAATAAAATAAAAAGTAGAATCTTACATTCTCGATCCGATTCATAAGACCTCTAGATCGGTTCTGCATAGAATCTCGATCCTGACAACCTTGCTTCTTGGTGTTGCATTATTTTCTTGTAATACACGATTCATGATCTAGCAGTGGACAAAACAACATTAAATGTTGAAACCTTCTCAAAGATATAGATGCATTGCAGGGACAAGTTAGAATGTTACCATGGCTTGCTCTAAAATACTTCTCTATTCCACATGTATCAGAGAAACAATCAATTTAATTAATTTCTACAAAACTAGCAACCAAATTTAGCATATGAACTCTACTATACAATGAGATAAAATGACCAAATGCATGACAGATGCACACCCTATACAAGGAAAACATAATCAATCTTCCTATGATAAGGACATGGTGTTGTGGTCCTTACACACGTATCAATGGGGCTACAATCTCTTCCCCCTTTTTCTGCATAAAAAAACTTATCCTCCAAATTAGAACGATGTCCTATTTCTCTTCCCTTGCAGCAAAATTCCAGTATATATAACACTATGATAACACTATGGCATTTTGACATTTCGATATTTCATTTATAAGATACACACGTTTCAGGGGCAGAAACAAGAGAGAGAACATGCAGTGAGGAAGGAAGGCCTTATTTGGTGTAAAATAACAATCAGTTCAATCAATGTTGGATAACTTTAACTGCATCTTTAATGAAAAGATCAGCTACTTTACAAGTGCAGGGTTAGATGAGTAAGTGGCTTTAATTCAAGCCACATGCCAACACTAGGTACTTTCTAAAAGTAAGAAAAAAAATTACATTGTTGTCATAGTTAAAATCTACATGAAAGAAAGACTAAAGTAGAAAACTTGACAAAATTTTGAATGGATAAGAAACCGAGATCTATGAGAAGGCGTTACATGTATGTCCTATTCCACTTCCTTGCAGGAGAATTCAAATATAACTGTACGACAGCAAGGATTTGATATGTCCATCACGCATTGATGTTGGAATATATAGTACTTTTCCCATAGTGTAGGAGATTTTGATATTTCACTTGTAACGTTATTGAATTTAAGGAAGTGTTGGGATTTTAATTAGCAGATTATCCGTGACAATGTATTTAGATTTAGGATTGCTATTTTTGAACTCAAAAGATCATGCATGTTTTGTTTGCTGCAAAAATTTGTAATCTGCAGAATCTCTTTCAAGTGAGACACAGTCCGCTTGAGCGAGCCAGCCATGTGAACAGTACCACTTTCCAACCCGAGATCCTGCCTCTAGCTCACAATTAGAGCGCTCAAGTATTGATGCTCGCTCAAGCGAGCCGCTGAGGATCACTGTTCACACAAAGATTCCACTCGTCCAATGCCTACAGATTGCTCAAGTGCCAAGCTTACTCAATTGAGCACTTGCACTCGCTCGAACGACTCCATCAGATTTCAAATCCCCTGTAGCGTGTTGAGGACATTGGACGTGTTAAAGTGTATTATCGTTGTGTAGCATTTATGTGGGATTGACTGAATTGATGGGTGCTAAAATAGGTAATTTCATCAAAAGACACTCTTTTATTGAGCATTTGATTGCACACTTTAAATTCTTCATATATCTTCCTTTCTTGGCAATAGTTAAACATTTGTCAAGAGTCATGATATGTGCAAATCCCTAATTTACACCCTTAATACACACCTCCATAATTTTTGGTTATGCCAGAGTCATGAAATTTGAAGATTTTTCCAACTACCCTGTGTGACACTACACCATTAAGTAGTGCTAATTAACTCTCTCTCTCTCTCTTTCTACAGAAAATCCAAGTAGGAGCAGAGCAAAACCAAACCAAAAGCCAAAAGCCAAAAGCCATATCTCTGATTTCAAAACTAAGTCGCTGAGTTCACTTTCTTTTTGGAAAGAATTGTACACCACATACACTTTGCTTTCGTTTTAAAGGATACATCATAGATCATACATGTTAGTCATATTTATTTCGATCCATTTATCTTTCCACAATTTCAAGGTATTATCCATCTCTTGTTCATGGATTATTATTTTTTTTTTGATAAAATCTCTTGTTTATGGATTAAAACATTAAATATACCGGAGATTTCATGCTTGTGATTTCACGATGACCTCCAAGCTCTCCCTCGAATCTTAACAACTGGGAATCTCCTTTTTCTAAGTCGACCTTTGAGTTTGGAGTCAACTCTCACAGCTCTTCGCGGCTCTCCCACCTTTCAATGTTAACCCATTTAATAGAAGTCTTGCCTGCTCATAAAAAACATAGTCTTGCCAGGAAAAAAAATTAAAAGTTAAAAACATCAACTTGAAGACAAAAGACAAAAGACTTGAAAGGCAATACTCAATATAGCCCAAAAAGTCTTCCGGATCTTGCATCGAATTGTGATGGATTTGAGCGAGAACATATGAAGTTGACTAAAAGCTTAGTGTGATGAATAAAAAAATTTGACACGTTTTCTGCATGAATCTTTTATTATGCTGTTTAGTTGAGTAAACATTACATATGAAGAAGAAAAAATTGTCGTTTACTTAACTCGACTCCTCGTAAACGGAGAAATTTATAGTAGAAATTTATTGTCCTTTACATATGAAGAAGAAACATTACATATGACAAATTTATAGTTTCAATGTTGTGGTGCTTCACAAACTTGTCCTTGTTGAAACATTAGTCTTTTTTTTTTTTTTTGATGCGTAGAAACATTAGTCTTTTAAATACATAAAAGGGTGGACTTGCTTCAATTGTTAGTAGTCTTTACGATGACTTGGCTACAATTGTTGAAAATGATGTGTCGAAATACTGTTAATGTTACCATTATTCATAGTAGCGTCTAAGCAAATGTTGGCCGGAAACACTATCCCACTTTCAAGCTAGCAATAATATATGAAATCATTTCCTGATAAGAAATTATGCCCTTTTCTTTTTTTTTTAGTTTGCTACCCACCCATGATGGATGCAGGTGTCCTTTAACCAAAGGTGAGGGGCACACTAAAGTTTGACTCCACAACCAACATAACCACATCTCACCTTGGCAATTCCCCACATGCATACAACTACTTTGATGTCTCACTTAGTAATAAGCTTGGCGATAAGAAATTACACCTGCAGGTTATATACGTATTCTCTTCTTAGATAACAATTCTATATTACCCACATGAAATGGTACCTCTAATAGGTAACTTGCTATACCAAAACATCACATTTGAATGATGGGTATCACCATAAATTTACATAGTGAAACTTATCATTCATGTGAGAGCAGAGAATACACATTTATTATACTTTGAAAGTACTAAATAATTACTCTTTAGTTGGTGATCTCTCAGGAGGTGTCATCACTATGCCTGTTGTTGTGAGGCCTCCACTTTCAGACAAAAACAGTGGGATTAATGTCAACTGTGGTATTTCTCAGTTCTCTAACATTAACATTCACAGCTTTCTTTGTATCAAACAATGTTATATATTTTTGCACTTAGGATCATATATTAGTTTCATAAGCTTCATTTTGTAAAAATGCATATTGAATTTGTCAAATTTGTCATTTTTATGGAGGATCAAACATGAGAAAATTATAGAATACTTTCAAAATACATTAATGCGATGAATTTAGTAACTATGTAAGATTTTTTCAAATAGAAATCTAACAATTTATCCCATCATTATCTATGTATTCAACTCCTAATAACAAGTCAAACCTTGTAGTTTAATGAAATTATTTTCTCTCCTTCATAAGGAGAATCAGGATATGAATTTCCCCTCCCCAATAATTGAAATTATTGAAGTATCAAAAAAAAAAAAAACTCCTATTAAAAAAGTACAATCTTAAAATGATGAAAAAGTCATATAGCCACATTACATAATCACATCATTGTCTGTGAGTTTCGTCAATATGATCTATAACAAAAGGCAATAAACTCAATAATGTTCTCAAATCATACAAACTTACATTAAAATGTAAACGTTTCATGTGAATGTTTAGGATTGCTTCATCTTGATTGACGATATTTTCCTTTTGAGTGATTGTTATTCGATCATTAACTTCAAATATTTGAGAACATTGGAAAGAAAGTGAAATTTTTACTACAAATTGGTGGTCCCGATAATGTGGATGGCGGTCCACCTAGCATGCGCTGATCACATATCTAATAAATTATGTCCATAGTGAGGATTGAGTATTTAGACAAAATGAGAGTCCATCGATTTATAGGCAATCACATATTTATGGACACATTCATTGACCAAAGGATATATCATATCCCAAAGGTTATGTCTCTTCACTAAAACAATACATCATCTTGTGGTGCAACAACATCTACCAAATGGGTAAGCTTGTGAGTCGGTGTGTGTAAACCGGGAATTTGGAGTCATTTTAAATTGTCATTGACCAGAGTAAACTCTGGTCCTATTTAGTGGGCTAAATTTATGCTTTTTTATACAATACGGAATATACACCTAAACTGATTTTAGGGAAACTTCCAAAGCCAAGTTGTACTTAAATAACTAGGAGAGGTATTCTATTGCAAGATGCACCTTGATACTTTCAACATGCAATTGCATACTAAGAAAAATGCAATGAGCTGGTGGAGGCGGTATCTAATGCACTTATAGCATATAACAAGCATCTTGAGCGGGCAAGGTCCACACCTGTCTCAAGCTTTTTGAGTGAATATTCAAGTAAACCAAACTGCAAGATCCTAATTTTAGCACAGCCATTATCTGTCCCACCTCAATAAACCCTTGGTGTTACACTTCCTCTACTTCAGGTTTCAACACTCTCTCTATATATATTTCTCTCCTATTCCTTGTTTTTAGTATCATGCAAAACTTTCTTTCTTTTTCTTTCTACCATCATCGATAACTTACTTTAACTTTTTTCTTAAAAAAAAAAAATTCAATCTTATAAATCAGGATATTAGTGATTTTCTTAATTTATGTATGATTTTTTATTAACTCATGCATGCATACTAATAGTATATATAATTCCAGAACGCAGAAGTTCCAAGTTAGATGAGTTTCTACCACATGGCACATGACTTCTTCTTGTGAGGGGATATACATGAGTCTCAACATGTCATGTTGCAATTTATTAACGAGTAATTATTCAGTGTTTTTAGAAGTATAGAATAAGGGGTCTTACTAATTAAATTTATTGTGGGATTCATTATTCATGTGAGAGGAAAAAGTAAGAGTACCACCGTTGTACTTGTTGGGAATATTAGTCAATATTCCTAGAATCCGTGGGAGCGAAAAAAATAAAATAAAATATTTGGAGAATAACACGTCAAGAAAAATTAACACACATATCACAACACAAAGAATTTACGTGATTCGGCAACATGCCTACATCCACCAGAGACTTCAGGGAGAAAGTTTCACAATAATAGGGAGATTACAATGTTTGGCTTAAAAGCACCCTCTCTAAGCCCAAACCCCATGTACACTCAAGTGCACTCTCACACATAAAGAATAAAACACTAAGAATGCTATCTCTTTTTATTCTTCTTCTTATGTGGCACTCCCATTGAAAACTCTTTACTGCACTCTGCAGCACTTCTGTGCTGCACACAATTGCAGCACTCTCCCTACAACATAGCTCTCTCCTTGAACTACATTTTTGCTCTCCTTGGCTGTCTCTACAGCTTTCTCTTGGTGCTTCTCTGCACACTTTTGCACTCAGCACATAGCACACTTTGGTGTTGCTCTCTTCATTCATTTTATAGAGAAATTGCCGTGACAATTTCTCTCTCTCTTGCACATGTTGCGGCTAAAATGGCTCATCAATTTGTCCCCCCACATCTTCTAAGGTGAGAACCAATTTCTTCTTTCTTCATAAGCCACAATTGTTGACTATGGGCAATAATCCCATGTTATGCACCATTTGTATCTTCCAAGGTGAGAAGCAATTTCTTCTTTCTTTAGAACACGATTGTTGACTATGGGCAATAATCCCATGTTATGCACCATTCATGTTGCCAAATACAAGCCACACCAAAACCCAGCAGTACTCAGAGAGTAACTAATACTTTTATATTTTCAAATTAAAAATATATATATTTTTCTTGACACTATTTAATAACATCCAAATTCAACTTATCATGTCAGCTCAACATCATTTAGGTTTTTTGGATGATGTGCTTATTAAACTCTCCATGCAAAAAAATAAATAAATAAACTCTCCATATATTGTCTTTTAACCTCCTGATCATCTTCTCTTCTCTTCAACTCTTCTACTAATCCACCTCATCTGGCTTTAACCTTTTCGTCTTCTCTTCTCTTCATATTGAATCTAAATCAATGTAATCTACTGGACATCCCAGTAGTGTTCCCCCTCCACTTTGATCCCCAACCCTCTAATAAGAGCATGCGAGTTCGATCCACCTATACAAAAGTGTATGTGTGTTATTAGATTAAGATGTCTACGTTCAGTCCAAATGAGTGACATAAATAAATAAAAAATAATAATCCAAAGCATTGTTTTAGATAATTTAACTGGAAATATTTTTCTGTTTGTCTGGGCTCTTTGCTCTCTTTAATTGGTTGTGTCTGGGCTCTTTGCTCTCCTTAATTGGTTGTGTCTGGGCTCTTTGCTCTCCTTAATTGGTTGTGAAGTGATACTGTTGCCAAAATGATTTGTATTCTCATTTTTTGAAAGTTTGTCTTTAGTGTATTTCAGTTTGACAAACTTTTGTTAAAATAAAATTTTGAAATTTGGCTTTGATTTGCTTCAATAGTATTTGTTTTATAAGTTTTGTTGTAATTGTTACTTGATTGTCTCTTTCATTTGAGGATGCTAATGGAACAGTTACAATAGTACGTAACCATAGCAGTGAGACTTTAAAATAGAGTATACACGTAACACTTGACAACAATATATTTATAAACCAACTATAAAGAGTGAATAAATCCAATGGAATTGATTTTTGCTTTAAATTTATACTATATGAAAAATAGCTAATATTTATATTTGATGCAAAATAATATAATATGCTATTTTATTTAAAAAGTCAATTAAATGGTTATATTACGCTTAACAATTTGCATTCACAATATCTTCTTTTTCTGTTCGCAATGATATGAATGTAATTGAAACTAATTTCCTAAATATTTAATGACATCATATTCTATAGAATGAGCATTACGCAGGTAACATGGAAAACTTGTTGTAATTTATATATTCTGAAATTGTAGTGTGCGCACACATCAAGTGAGTCATCAGCTTGTGTCTCTAATGGGGCTCTTGTGTTTGTTATCAGGAAATTTAAGGAAGATAGATGGGGATATTTGCGAGTAAGGAATCAAGAACTTCAGGTGGAAATGAAAATGAACGGCTTCTAAATGGCAGCACCATTCCAAATGAAAATTCGGAGACTCTAGTATCAACTGAGTGTCGTATATACAAGGTTCCATGTTACCTTCGTAACGTGAAAAAAAAAGCCTACACTCCTCAGGTTATTTCAATTGGTCCCATTCACCACGACAAAAAAAGATTTCAAACCATGGAAAACCATAAAGACAAATATTTCACCAACTTCATAGACCAATGTCAGATAAGCTTGGAGGATTTAGTAAGTGCTATAAGGGGGATGGAAGGTAGAATTCGATGTTGCTATGTAGAAACTGTTCAGTTAAAAAGTGATGATTTTGTGAAAATGATCATGTTGGATGCGAGCTTCATTCTTGATCTTTTCTTGAAATCTAGGTTTGGAGGACGGATGATAGACGATCCTATCAGAGTGGAAGCATGGCTATTGGGTATGGTGAGGCGAGAGTTGTTATTACTTGAAAATCAGCTTCCATTCTTTGTTATTGAGGAACTATACCATCTCACATTGCCCTCTCTCTCAAACACCAATTCTTTAATTCAACTTACTTTTGACTTCTTTAAGGACTTCAACATTCATAACAAATCCCCCGATGTGAAAATACAACACTTCACCGATTTGCTTAGATTCTTTCAACTACCTCCAAATCTGCCAAACAGAGTCTCTGAAATGAGTTTTCCTCAGTACTCTGTAACACAGCTACATGAGGCAGGAGTGAAGTTTAAGGTGGCTTCAAGCAAATGCTTACTGGACTTGAAGTTCAAAAGAGGAGTGTTGGAAATCCCACTCTTAAAATTCCAAGATGATACGGAAACTCTAGTTCGAAACATTATGGCATTAGAGCAATGTGATGATAGAAGAGACACATACATTACGGATTTCTATTTAATTTTGGATCGTCTTATCAACACTGCCAACGATGTGGATTTACTTGGTGATGAAGGAATCGTTGTTAATTGCCTAGGCGACAGCAAAGCAATGACATCTATGATTAACAATCTTAACAGAGAAATCTTTAGGAGACAAATGAATTCTGATTTCTCTCAACTCTGTGAAGATTTGAATAAATATTATGAGAAACCTTTGAACAGATGGAAGGCGATATTAAGACATCGATATTTTAGCACTCCTTGTAGGTCGGCTTCTACCATCGCTGCTATTATTCTTCTGGTGCTCACTTTAATTCAAACACTATTCTCTGTCCTCCAAGTAGTAATGTAGTATAGTTTTAAAGTCTCAGTAATTTGGATGGTTGTTTGATTGCGTAGTGATAAATTTGTATTCCTATGTTATTATTGTTAATGCAATTGATCTTTCCTGTGTAGAATACATGGTTGTTGTGTTTTCGCATCCTTGTAGATTAATTATGTATCTTCAATAAATAAAATAGGGTAAATTACACTGACACCACATTCTTTCAGGAAACTAGACTTGCTACACCCTAGTTTGGGGAAATGATACTCCACTCCCAAATTTGCAAAATAATTAACATTTCGCCCCTTTTTTTATTATTAATTTTTTAAACCAATCCTAACTAACCAAAGTTAAAAAGAAAAATTACATTTCAATTATTTTAAGTTTAAGTGGAGAATATTCCTTTAAAAATGGGGGGAAAGGGGGTTGAGTGTTAATTATTTGCAAATTTAGGAGCGGAGTGTCATTTCCCCAAAATAGAGTATAGTGAGTCTAGTTTCCCCAAAAAAATGGGATGTTATTGTAATTTACCCAATAAAATATATTGATTAACCCTAGAGGTTTGAAAGGCAAACATCAGTTGATCAATAAAATACGTGTTGAACAATACATGAATCCAATATACTGCTTGGTATTGTGCATGTAGCATCAATTAGTATAATGTTCAAGAGCAATATTAGGCAGCTAGAAATGAGTTTTGACTAATATTGGGATAAAATAACACTTAAATAAAAATTTATCTCCATAATCAGTGGCTGAGCCTGAAAATTTTTCTAAGGGATCAAGATATATATAACAAAATTCTTAAGTATATAAATAAAATAAAAAATAAAACAAACAAACAAACATAGGTCATTTGATTAAGCCTTCCCTAGAAAAAATATTAAGAATACATCAACTTCAAGACAACAGACTTGAAAGTCAATACTCAATATGGCCATTTATAAGTCTTCTAGATCTTGGAGAAGTTGATAGCCATAACCAGAGGCGGAGCTGTGTACAATAGCCCAGTCAAGCTTTTTTTTTTTTTTTTTTTTTTTTTTTTTTTTTTTTTTTTTTTTAATTTCATAGTAATTTTTTTTTTTAATAGTCCTATACCTAGCCCAGTCTAAATTTCAATCACAATCTCAGCCCTAGCCCAGTCCAATTCACTAGCCCAGCAATTCCAATCAAACCCTAACCCAATTAATTCCAATTTCAATATCATCTAAACATAAAATTCCCAATTAATTCCAAATATAAAAAAAAATCAAAATCAATTAATAAAAAACTCACTGGACACTGTGGACTGCCGTGCGTGACCCAGCCGCCACCGACTAGCCCTCACCAATGGAACGATCCTCTTCTCCTCCACGCGGCGTGCCTCCACCGGTCCGCCTAGAACCCCTCTAGTATGGTTTTCTCTCTCTTTCGCTCTTTCATCTTTGCCTCTATGATTCATGCGGCTTAAGTGTAGAGTGCCTAACGCCACTCATGGACTGACGGACCACGGCCTCATGGCCTCAGTGCGACAGTGCCTCACCGGCCACCAACTCTTCTTCTTTCTTTCTTTTTTTTTCTCTCTTCTCCCTTTCTTTCTTTCTTCTCCGGTTCTCCCTTTCTTTCTTTCTCTCTCTTATTTTCTGATTCTCAGATTCTCTACAATTAGTCAATTAGCAATTTGTTCTTTTTTATTCTTTTACTTATTTCACTGTTTCTTTTTTTGCTCAGTTTTTTTTTTTTTTTTTTTTGCTCAGTACTTATTTCACTGTTTCAGAGCACTACAATTAGTCAATTAGCAATTTGTTCTTTTTTATTGTTTTACTTATTTCACTGTTTCAGTACACTATGTCACTGTGTCAGTCACTTTGGTTTATTTTAGACTATTAGTTACTTTTATATTTTAGCCTTTTAGTATTTTATTCTTGAATGCGGTGTGGGTGGGTGGTGTACTGGTATATGTGTGCGTGTCAGCAGTGAATAATTTCATTATTTGTGGTCTTGTGGGGCACGTGTTTGATAAGAAAAACACTTTATTTAAAAAATTATCTTTGTGGTTTGTAGATTAAAATGTCAAGCCAACCTTATTTAAAAATTATCTATTGTATTTGCATTACATTTTTTTTTTTAATGTATAGAATATGTATTGAGGGGTAAGGTTCATTATGTTCCCCCTTGACTAGGTGTATTTTTCTTTCTATTTAATGAAATTTTCTCGTACCATCGAGATTTACTTACTTAATATTCCAGCCCACCCTAAAATAAATTCCTGGCTTTGCCCCTATACATATATAAAATATAAAGAGTAAGCGCACAAGTAAAGTCACTATAGCTACAAATGAAGATAATCATATGTAAGTTGATAATATCAAGCTCTAGAGACAAAACTATCTATTCGATTGGGTTTCCATATCTGTTCATCAAATACAAGTAATTGTATACTCAACTATCCTCTGCCTTCTAGGTAGATTAATTACTGATAATGTTTTGGTGGCTTTCGAAACACTGCATCACATGAAGACACAAACTTCTCGGGCAAGTTCAATGGCTCTTAAACTTGACATGAGCAAAGCTAATGACCAGGTTGAATGGACATTTTTAGAAAAAATGATGCAAAAAATGGGGTTCCACAACAGGTGGATAGCTTTAATCATGGAGTGTGTTAGAACAGTGTCTTACTCAGTTTTGGTTAATGGCGAACCACATGGGTTAATTATTCCTTCGAGTGGTCTTCGTCAATGGGACCCTCTCTCTCCATATTTATTTCTAATATGTGCTAAGGGCCTTCATGCTCTACTCACTCAGGCCGCTCAAGCTAGGGATATTCGTGGAGTATCGCTATGTAGGCGAGGTCCTAGAATTACCCATCTCTTCTTTGCAGATAATAGTCTTTTTTTTTGTCGAGCAAGCAGTGAGGAATGCAACAAAATCCAAAATATTTTGATCACATATGAACGAGCTTCGGGACAGGAATTAAATAGAGAGAAAACCACTCTATTTTTTTAGCAAAAGTACTAGTCGAGAGCGACAAGAAGAAATCAAAAATCTGTTAGGGGTTCCAGCTATTCGCCAATATGAGAAATATTTGGGTCTCCCATCTTTTTGTTAGTTATTGGCTTGAATAATTAACAAGTTCAGTTGGTTTTGCCACACAGGATTACAACCTATGTAAATAGGTTGTTATCAATATGAGTTTGATATAGGAATTCGGTTACACCTTATATTGAATCCCTCTTGTACACGGCATGGTTATATTGTTTATTTTGTCAAATGACTTGTTCAATATGTTAACTATTAGAACTCTTTTCTAAAAAAAAAAGTAAACGCTCTCTTAGGCCTTATCAGTCCACTCATCCGCTATTTTCTCTTTGGACTCCTCATATTCTACAAAGTAAAGGACTTTTAGTCCTAGCAGACTTCGAAAGGAACTTGGTATATATAGGAGGCTTGGTCTTTATTATTTGAAGAAGAAGTGTGCATTTTTTGGCTTCCCCCATTTAATTTCATTTAGGTGCTCAAAGTCTCTCTCTTTGTTTGTTGCAACTCTTTGTGAGAGATTTCTCTCTTGGTGGTATTGCATATTTGATTGGGTACTTCTACTAGTCCCGTATGATTTTGGTTTGAGTAGGAAGTACATCAAATATTTAATTTCTCTAGTATTTGGTTTGGGTATTTGGTATTTGTTTAGAACCGCCCACTTGAATAGGGAATAGGAATTCTCTATTATGTTTGGTTTTTAGAAAGTTCAAACCAAAGAGATTTGTGAGAGAGAGCTATTTGGGTGTATTGGGGTTTTGGGATTTGAGATTTGGGTGCTAATATTTGGATTGGATCTTATTATGATATGTGTTTTGATGTCTAGGTACATCTTTTGGGGGTTCTCGGTTTTGGCGGCTTTTGCTTTCTATTGGGAGCGATATAGAATTGTAATAGAAAGCTTACACCATCTTATGTGATTTTTTTTTTGGGTTTGTTTCTATCAGGACCCCAAGATATTCCTTATGAATTGCGTGTTTTATTTTGTTTCCCCCAAATATCTGTGTTGGTCGTTGTGGAGGCAAATGCCAGTTATTTGTGGAACCTACGCATTCAATACCACAGGCCAAAAGTTCAATCATCTCTTGAATCTTTGGAACCACTTTATGTAATCTTTTTTCTTTTGTTTTCTTTCTATCGTGATTTTTTCTTGGATTCAAAATCTGTTGTCACTTAATTTTTGTGTGCACCTTCTAATTACTTTCTTGTTTATTTTTCTTTATATTTACAGCTAATTTTCACCACGTGTTTGATGTTTTGTTTCTAGAAGGTAACAAACCAATTAGGCTAATTCATGTTGAGATAATTATTAGGAAATATTTGTTTTGTCATCATTCTTCTTTGTTTCTTATCTCGCCAAACAAATTCTCTACCAACCATTGTCAGCACCATTACCATGTGTTTAATTATTTTGCATGTACTTTGATTAAATTAACTCTTTTTTTTTTTGTTGTTTCTTATTTTCACCTATGGGAGTGCACACCACAAATATCAACACTAACAGGAGACATCTTGAGGACGTTACAACTAACTACTTCACTGAGTAAAAACCGCATGTATGGTAAATTTCTTCATCCCTTCAAAACTCAGTTTTTGTTAGGTAAATCAATTAATTGTAATGATTACGGTTTGAGAATGTTGCAAATTGAATTTGTAAAATGGATTTTGGGCATTTTGAACTTGTGGGTGCAAAAGAAAAATTTACAGCATTTTGAATTCCAAGTGTTTGTTTCTGATATAATCAGCTTGCTTGGATTGTTGTTGAATGAAAAAAGGGATAAAGTTGAAGGAGAATGTTTGTGGAAAATGTCTGTGGAAGGGAGTCTTTCCATGCTCAGCTTCTGCAACTTTTTTGTGTAAATTTCTTTGGTTTTTCAAAAGCTAGATTGTGGGAAAGAGAGATTATTTTCATTTTGGGATGAATTCTTTTGGGAAACATCTTTCTTGTCATCTTTTTAGACTTTTTAAGAAAAACTTTTGTCTCAAGCTGGAAAATAAATTCTTATTAAAGCAGTGGCCCAAGCAGTTCCAACTTATTCCATGGGTTGCTTTAAACTCCCTCAGAGCTTATGTGAGGATATTGAAATTATGATTCGGCAATTTTATTGGGGTCAGACTGGAGATAAACGGAAAATTCATTGGATCAAATAGGAGAAACTATGTGAGCATAAGAAATATGGCGGGTTGGGATTTCGAGATATGCAACAATTCAATGATGCTATGCTAGGTAAACAAGTTTGGCGTCTCCTCCATCAAGAAAATACTCTCTTCTATCAAGTCTTTAAAGCGAAATTCTTCCCAAATGGATCCATCCTTGATGCGAGTACATCGTCTTCGGGCTCATTTGCTTGGAAGAGTATTTTACAAGCACGTAAGGTGCTTCAAATGGGTGCTGTTTGGAGAATAGGTGATGGTACTAAAGTGCCTATTTGGGGAGCCTCGTGGTTACCTACTGTCAATAGAAGACGTATTTTCTCTCCCCGAAAAAATTTGAATGTAGCTGATACAGTTTCGACACTTATTAACCCCACCACAAGGGAATGGAAGACTAGCTTGCTTAATAATGAGTTCTTTCATGAAGATGCCACGGCAATAAAAGGTATTCCTTTAAGCTCTTGAGTCATGCCTGATCGAATGATCTGGACAGGAACTCCCAATGGTCATTATTCTGTGCGAAGTGCGTACCATATTCTTCGCCAAGAAGCAAATAGGAGCCATGCGGATAACTCTCTCTCGTCCACTACCAACCTCTGGTCCAGTATTTGGAGCCTACCAGTGCCTCCAAAGGTTAAAAATTTTATGTGGCAAGCCTGTCATGAAGCTTTACCTGTGAAAACTAATTTGTTCAGACGTCAGATCCCACTAGATACAACTTGTGATGAATGTCTCTCGCATCCTAAAACAATTTTCCACGCACTGTGGACCTGTCCATTTGCTCAGGAAGTTTGGAGTGCTGAGCCTCATTTTCTTACTTTGCATACCGCTAATGCCTCATCTTTTATTGATCTCTCTTGGTTTGCAATGTTTCAAGATAAGTCAGTAGACATGACAAAATTTTGCTATGATTGCCTGGGCTCTTTGGCAGCGAAGGAACTCCTTGTGTATGAATCATAAAGCTGAACCGCCTGATAGTGTCCTCCATAGTGATTTCTTCGAGAATTCCAGCAGGCCATTCAAAGTCCAATCTCACCTTACCCAACCCGGGATAGTGTTAGGTGGTGTTCCCAAGTATCTTTAAAGCTAATTTTGATGGGGCCATCTTTCCGGATAAAGCTGCAGCAGGAATTGGGGTTGTCATTCGCAATGATCAAGGTGTCCCAATTGCCACAATTTCAAGGAAAATCGTTCTCCCCGCCTCTGTTGAGGTTGTAGAAGCTCGGACTGCCAATGGAGCTATTCAACTAGCTATTCATCTTGGAATTGAGAGAGTAATCTTCGAAGGGGATTTCAGTATTATCATTCATGCCTTTCAGAACCAAGCTCCTTGCCTGGCCCATTTCTGTACTATCATTGAAGATGCCAAACTTTCTGTCTCTACACTTAGGTGGTATTCCTTCTCCCACACCAAGCAGCAAGGTAATTCGGTTGCTCACATCCTCGCACAATAGGCAAAAGATTTATCGGGGGGTAATCCATGGCTTCAATGTATGCCAAGTTCTATTCTTTCAGCATTGGATGTAGACAATTTGGTTTTTACTTCTTAATATAACTATGGTTTTTCTTCTCAAAAAAGAAAAGAAAAACAATCCTCTGCCTCAAATGCAAACAAATATTCTGCATTTCAACCCAAAACCATAGGCTGGGGGAAGAGAAATAGTAATGCGATCATATAACCAAATGACAGATGAATACCCTATACAAGGAAAACCAAGTAGTCTTCCTATGATGAGAACTTGATGACACAATTCCTACCACTTCAACCTTTTTAAAGCTTATCCTGCATACTTCATCAGAGCAATTTTCTATTCAACATTTCTTGCAGGAGGAACTTTTCCCATAGTGTAGGAGATTTTGATATTTCAGTCATAAGGTTCTTGAATTGAATTAAGGCTGCAATCTCCTCCACTGCAGAATAAAAGAATTTAGTAGAGCATTAGAAGATTCATTTATAGGACACACACACATATTGCGGGGCAGAAACAAGAGAGAAGGTGTAAGCAAAGAAGGGAGGCCCGCTTTATTCATTGATGTCAAATAACAACCGCAGGTTTAATGATGAGCCAGCTACTTAACTCGGAGCCTCAGTTCTCATTCTCAACTAATTCTTCATTCTTGCATCAAAGCAATATAATAGTCAATTTAACCACATTTTGACAAGCCCAGCTACTTACACATGCAATATCTTGGTTCTCAACTTATTCTCCCTTAATAATTTTGTTGTATGATGTCAGCAAAATAAAACAAAACATGCCTTGCCTCTTTTCTTTTTTTCATTTTTTCTTTTCAAATGCTTTCATGGGGTGTATCATGATTGGATGGTCGACAAAGCTTAAGGTAACCGGAGAGAGCTGAGCTCATCAAAGTAGGATTCACGTATTGGATGATGTTTATTATAAACAAGGGATGTGGCCAAAGTCTTGATTCTTGTTAAATGATCCATTAGTTTTGAAGCACAACAATTTCACAAAATACTTCATATAATTGTAAAAGTATCAAATTGTAAATGTAGATAATAAAGTGATGTTAGTAGTGGATTCAAATGAGAATTAATTAAAACTGTAAATTCAGTTATTGTGAAAATATTGTAAAATTGGTTGTCTTAGCAATATTACTCTTAAATTATGTCATTTATACAGGTAGGATTTGGGCAAAGTCTTGATCTCTTTTAGGATAGTAGCTAAAATTTAGCTAGAATTATTAACATGTTGTATTTTAATTTTTTCTAATTAAATTCAATTATGTGCATATAACATTAATCAATGAATCACATGATTGAATTTAATTATTTTTGAGACATGATAACAATATTGATTATGTTGTATTATTTAATACAACCATGTGGTTGAAATGAATTAAGCAACCAAAGGTACAACACTTACAACTACTTAAAGATGGGAATATGGGATAATTGAATGGGAATAAATAATTTTAATAATATTCTTTTCATTCTCTCATTTGAGAGTTTAATAAAAGGAAATGAAGGGAGCTTATGTTACATTCATTTTCCTCGTAAACCTATTTTTTAATCCCCCGGCCGCACACACAAAATTTTGTTGGTGAACATCTCTATCTTTGTCAACACCAAAATCAAAATCATAAATCTCCAAATTCATTACCTGAAATCCAATGTCGTTAAGATCTCATTTGAATCCCATACAGTGCTGCCAAGACTACCGCTGGACTGACTGCTCTCCCTTCTTAGTCCCTTGCACGAGTCGTACCCAAGGAAAAAATAAATAAATTATTTATCATTATTATGAGACCAATGCTAGACTTGGTAGGTATTGTGAACAACCGGGCATTATTTTATTTGCTTGACTTGAAAAAGATAAGACAAATATAATTATGAGTAGTGTTAAACACACACCACGGTTTGAAGTGCTCTCTTACACCACCACTAAAATTAAAAATAAATTATAATTTTGTTTTCAAAGTTGTGAGACTGGTGTGAGTGTGACTAGTATGTGCTTATGTCTTCATGTGGAGCTACCGCATTCGTGATATGAAATAAGAGTTTCACACCATGATGTGAAACAACCATTTCTCTATAATGATTGGTAGAGATAAGATGGGAGTGGGGTACAGAAAACAATGGGTTGGTTGGTTTGTTCGATAGCTTTGAGGCTATGTCTCGCTCTGGCCTCAAGGCGGTCTCGATGTGATAGTATTGATCATTCTTAATTTTTAGGAACTATATGATTGACGTAGGATTCAATATTTATATCCTTATATGAGCTATTGCACCTTCTTGTGGATTTCAAAATCAACAAACAAACAAAAGAAAAAAAAACTATCATCTGATTATTTATTTGCAGAGACAGGAAAACGAGATTTATATAAACAAAAAGAAAAGGTATTTTCCAACGAGATTTATCTAAACAAAAAGAAAAGGTATTTTTAGTCCATAATACGAGATTTTCATTGCACTGTACCTTTCAACATAAGATTAAAAAATAAAATAAAAAATTTATATGATGTCTCATTTGCTGATAAAGTCTTACGTGCAAATTACAATGATAGGAAAAGATCCGACGCTACTGGAGAAATGGTGACGTAATAGGATGAGATATAGTTGCAATAGTTTTTTATATATATAATCAAGATCGGGTAATTGGTGCACCTCAACGTGATTTAATTGTCAATTAAGTCCAACAATCTTTAACTATATTTTTCAAGAGTAATTATTCAGTGTTTTAAGACGAAGTACAACGATTTGGTATTTTCATCTTCACTTCATCAAAATAGTGGGTCCTACTAATTAAACTTCTATATTGATATACATGAAATCTATTATTCATGTGAGTACACGATGATGAAGTACAACATCACTCAGGGTCGGCTAATAGGCTAGGCCACTTAGGCCATTACCTAAGGCCCCCTATTAGAAAAGACCCCAAATTTTTAATTTAATAATTTGTTTTACTCAAAAAATAATAATAATTAAAAAAAAATCATAAATGAGCTGCTTATTCCTTTTCCTAGGCCAATAAGACTCCCAAAATTGTGAGTCAATAGATATCCAACCAAATCAAAATCCTAAATTTTTTAACCAAAAAAAAAAAAAATTGTAAGTGCGTCTCATCATCATTAATGATTAATCTTCCATAACAACTTAAGTCTTAAGGCTTCAATTTTATAAACAAGTCTCTCCGTATGTTGTCAACTTTAGTCACTCAATACCGTCTTCTATATTTTTCTTTTTCTTTTTTAACTTGTACCTTAAGCCATTGCTTAAATGGCCTAGTGGGAGAGGCGACATTGTTCCCAATGATATGAAACTAATTGAAAGAAATATTAATTAATGACATCATGTTCTATAGAATGAGCATTACACAGATAACATGAAAAACTTCTTGTAAAATATTCTAAAATTATAGTGTGCCCACGCATCAAGTGGGTCATCACTCATCAGCTGGTGTCTCTAATGTAGGAGCTCTTGTGTTTGTTATCAGGAAATATAAGGAAGATAGATGGAGAAATTAGCGACTATGAAAACAAGAACTTCAGGTGGAAATGAAAATGAAAATGAACTGCTTGTAAATGACATCATTACAATGTTTGAAAAGTTGGAGCCTCCAGTATCAACTGAGTGTTGTATATACAAGGTTCCATATTACCTTCACAAATTGAATGAAGAAGCCTACACTCCTCAAGTTATTTCAATTGGTCCCATTCACCACGACAAAAAAAGATTTCAAACCATGGAAAAGCATAAAGTTAGATACTTCAAGAGCTTCATAATACACCAAGCTGAGATAAACTTGGAGAATTTAGTAAGCACTATAAGAGAGATGGAAGATAGTATTCGACGTTATGTAGAGACTATTCAGTTGGAAAGTCATGATTTTGTGAAAATGATCATGTTGGATGCGAGCTTCATTCTTGGTCTTTTCTCGTAAGGAAGAAATGCAACCCACTGGTTAGGTCACGTGGCTCATTAATGAGCAATAATCCTATGATTGCGGCTGACAAGGACAACGGTGAGTCAAACTAAGTTGCCGAATTTCATCCTAGTGCTGTGAAGTGTGATGCGGTAGGAAAGGGAGTGTGAGCTTGTGGGCCTTGTGGGCTTTGAGTGGGCATTGAATATGGTGTGGCATGATTTGTTATTACTTGAAAATCAACTTCCATTCTTTGTTATTGAGAAACTATACCATCTCGCATTGCCTTCTCTCTCAAACTCCATTTCTTTAATTCAACTCACTTTTGAATTCTTTGGATACTTGAACATTCATAACAAATCCACCAATGTGAAAATACAACACTTCACCGATTTGCTTAGATTCTTTCAACTACCTCCCTCCAACAAGTTGCCAGACAGAGTCCCTGAAAGAATTTTTCCTAAGTACTCTATAACACAGCTACATGAGGTAGGAGTAAAGCTTAAGGCGATTTCAAGCAAATGCGTACTGGACTTAAAGTTCAAAGATGGAGTGTTGGAAATTCCACTCTTAGAATTCGAGGATGCTACAGAAGCTCATATTCGAAACATTATGGCATTAGAGCAATGTGACTGGAGCAGCGACTCACACATTATGGATTTCTATTTAATATTGGATCGTCTTATCAACATTACCAAAGATGTGGATTTACTTAGTCATAAAGGAATCCTAATTAATGGCCTAGGCGACAGCAATGTAGTGACATCGATGATTAACAATCTAAACAGAGGAATCATGTGGAGAAACATGAACTCTGATTTCTATCAACTCGGTAAAGATTTGAATGAATATTATGAGGAACCTTGGCACAGATGGAAGGCGATATTAAGACATCAATATTTTAGCACTCCTTGGAGAATGACTTCTACAATTGCTACTATTATTCTTCTAGTGCTCATTTTAATTCAAACAGTGTTCTCTATCAAGTCTGTGTGATTTTGATGGTTGTTGCTTAGTGACAAATTTTTATTCCCATGTTATTATTGTCAATGCAATTGATCTGTTCTGCGTAAAATACACGTTTGTTGTGTTTTCACATCCTCGTAAACTAATTATGTATCTTCAATTAATAAAATATATTGATTAACCTTGGAGGTTTGAAAGGCAAGCATCAGTTGATCAATAAAGTACATGTTGAACAATACATGAATCCAATATACTGCTTGGTATTGTGCGTGTAGCATCAATTAGTATAAAGTTCAAGAAGCATAGGCAGCTAGAAATGAGTCTTGACTAATATTGGGATAAAATAACACTTAAATAAATATTTAACTCCATAATAAGTGGCAGTGCCTAGAAAAATTATCAAGCTATATATATATAACAAAATTCTTAAGTATAAAATAAATATGACTCAAAAAATGCTGTATTTCATAAATTAACTCTGACTCAACAAAGTTGTGATTTCATAAGCATAGCTCATTTGATTACGTAGTCTTCCCTGGAAAAAATATTAAGTATATATCAACTTCAAGACAAAAGACTTGAAAGTCAATACTCATTATAGCCCATTTATAAGTCTTCTCTGGATCTTGCATAGAATTGATGGATCTGAGTGACAATATATATAAACGTATGTTGACTAAATACTTAGTCTGATGCATAAAAAAATTGACACGTTTTCTGCATGAATATTCTTTGATTATGCTGTTCACTTGGGTAAACATTAAAATAAGTAGAGGGAAGAAAATTGGGAATGTTGAATGAAACCTTGTTTGAGTGTTTTTAAGTGGGAGGAGTAAGGATTTGAGAGGATTAGAATGGGTAAATTGTAAAATACTCCTACAGATCCCTCATTTAGGAAATTTAGATGGGGAGTGGAGCAGAGTAATTCCACTCATATTAAAAAACAAAAATTAAATTTTCAATTATGCACTTATGATATCATTTTATATCTATTTCTTTAAAATTTGTAAATGTAAGTCATAATTGTCAATTTATACAATCACTTCTCCTTTCCTCTTTCTCCTTACTTAATTTTTAAAACATCTAAACAAAAGGGAGTGGTATCTATTCCCCTTCCCCCTTACTTAATTTTCAAAACATCCAAAATCCAAATAACCATCTCCCAACTTCCAAACATAGCATAAGAAGAAGAAAAAATTGTCGTTGTATAGGTCGACATCATCAATTGTATAGGTTGAAATGTAGGCTTTATACAAACGAACTTTTTTTCTTTTTCTTTTTCTTTAAAAAAAAAAAAAAATCTAGTATTTGAGTTGGATTGCTTGGTCTTCAAATTATTGTTAATGAGTATCAAATACTATTCCATTTCTCTCATTAAGTAGATTTGGGGTGTGAGACTGGGAATTAGGGATCTTCCATTAATTGAAAAAATATATATATAATAACATCATATACATTTTTTATTTTTTTTGTTTAATTAATTTAAACGTGTATAACATGTACGCATTGATTGCGACTTGGTATGTATAAAAAGTAAAAGTTTGGGAGACATATTCTTTCCTTTGTAACATAATTTGAGTGGTTCTTCAGTTTGGTTTGAGATTCCTTGGAAAGTATCATTATAATGTCAAATTCTATCAAAATAGTGGCAAGCCTCATGAGTCATGATAAATGAAAGGTATTTTTGACCTGGAAATTGCAACTATCTAAATAGTTCCGGTGTTAAAAGAAGCCCTTAACCTTGTCGACATAAGAATAAAAGGAAAACAAACACTTATGCATAAAGAATGTAGATTGACAGACTTGAGACTTGTTTCTAGCTACTAACTCAGCGGTCATTGCACAATTAAATGTCATATGAATAGTTTGTTTAAATGACATTTATTTCAAATTTCGAGATTTAAGGATTTGAGAAGATTAGAAGGGGTATTTTACCCTTATAGAACCCTCATTTTTTATTCTCCCAAATTTCGAAAATTTAGATGGGAAGTGGAGGGGAGTAATTCCACTCGTATTAAAAAAAAAAAAAAAAAATTGAATTGTCAATTATGCCCTTGTGATGTCATTTTATAACTATTTCTTTAAAATTAGTAAATGTAAGTCATAATTGTCAATTTATATGACCACTTTATTTTCCTCTCATTTCCTAATTAATTTTTAAAACATCTAAACAAAAAGGGAGGGGTATCTATTCCCCCTTCCCTCTAAAACTTACAAACATAACATAAGAAGAAGAAAGAATTGTCGTTTGCTTAACTCGGCTCCCATAAATCAGAGAGGATCTAAATAGGGTGAGGCTAGGTTCTTTATTTAAATTCTCTCATGTGTAGTATTGTTTTTAAAATATCAATTCAGTTTTGCTCAACACGTTGAAACTCTTCAATTTTTTATTTGTAATCTTTACCTCAATTTCCAAATTTGTAATCATGATCGAACATCATCAATTGTATAGGTCGAAATGTAGGCTTTCTACAAAAGATTTTCATTTAAAAATATATATATTAAAAAAAAAAAAACTCTAGTATTTGAGTTGGATTGCTTGGTCTTCAAATTTTTGTCAATGAGTATCAAATACTATTACATTTCTCTCATTAAGTATATTTGGGGTGTGAGACTGGGAATTAGGGATCTTCCATTAATTGAAAAAGAAAAATTTAATATATAATAAAATCATAAACTTTTTGTTTTGTTTAATTAATTTAAACGCGTATATATAACATGTTCGCATTGATTGCGACTTGGTATCGATAAAAAGTAAAAGTTTAGGAGACACATTCTTTCCTTTGTAACTTAAATAAGTGATGAGTGAAAGATAAGGCTCTTCTGCTTTATGTTGCGAGATAATGAATTCTTTACTACGTGTGAGCTTTCCAAATGAGAGAGGACCATTTCTAGGCCGAGAGTAGTAGACTGGTCGTACTACCCCAAAGTGTTAATGTAAACCACTTGAAGTTCTTATGCTTTTCTATTTTATTTATTTTTGCATGATTTGCAACTGGATCTACTTTCAATTGAAATATTTGTTAGGAAGGAAGTGAACAAGCAAATCTTGGTGGGGCTGGCAGTGGATGCTCCAGAGTCCAACCTCGCACAAGTCTTTGAGCTTTGAATTTTGAAAAGGAGAGGGAGATAGAAAGAGAGAGAAGTTCTTTTCTTTATTTACCAGTCAAGAGCAAGCTTCACACAGGAAAGATTGAAATGGAATACCTCTTACGTAATGGATCCCGAACTGGACCACCTTATAGGTGAAGTTAATTAATACACAAAGACAGGAGCAAAATGTGACATAAGGAGAAGAGCCTAGAGGTGACGTAATAATATGAGATATAATTGCAGTGGTCTTGTATATATATATCCTTATGGGCTTCATTTGATCGGTGCCAGAACCACACATCATATGAGTTGTTGAAATAGTTTGCACTTAATTACAAGTTACAGGGTCATTCTTTCAGCTACTACACAAGTGTAACTGAGGTAGGCTTTCGTAACATTTCCTATTCAAGTTATACTTAATTTATCTATTTATATATTTTCTGGTTATTAGGTTTATGGCCGAAATCATCTTTTGTATTCATTAGTGAGACGGTTAGGCAGTTTTAAATGCGATCAAATTGTCCCTACTAAATAATAATAAGTTTCTAAACGTTTCTCGTTTTTATTTTAATTCTTTTTTTGTTCGTTCATTCAGTAACAAGCATGCAATGGAGCCATTACGAAATATACAATTACGAAGTTGACTCTATAGTTTTAACGGTGACAACTTTTGCTACAATAAGTCTCCAAATATCGTTTAAGATTCGCTCTATCATGGGAATTACAATAAGTCTAATAAATTTTATAATATTTTTCATACTTATTGAAGTGATTGATTCTGATTGGTGTACAATAAAACCGATGTCAATGATGGTCTCAATGAAAGTGGTGTTACACTAATCACGATTTGTCATCTAAACAAGTTGCGAAAAAAATTATGAAATTTATTGTGTTTATAACATTGCAGTAGAATTATAAGTGCATTGATCACTGAAAAAAAATGTTAATAAGTAACATCCACTAGATTTAATGGGCATTTGGCCCAGTGGTAATCCCTCCATTTGATCCCTATCCCTCTATGAGGATATGTGTTCAATCACCCATATTTATGAATTAGAATTAGGCTAGAGGTGCTTACTAACATGGAATAGAATCATCTCCATTTAAAATGAAATGAAGAGAATCCACTTCAGATCTAACAGTGTACAGCTTGTCACATCAGGATAAATGGAGAGGTTTCCAAACCACGGTTAGATTCATGAGATAAAACCTGAACCATGAAATGGACAAATGAAAAGGTTTCCAAACAGAGAGAATCTTATTCCTTACTAAGACTACACTAAGATTAAATAAATAAATAAATAAATAAAAAAGGTAACATCTACTAGTATATTGATGGACCTCTAAACGTTGAAACTAAAAACAACATATACCAATTGCTAAAGGTTGTGGATACATTCTATGAAACCCTTTCTATGTCATACCTGCTCTGTATATATATGGGTCTTACACGATGTGCGTATGCTATGGCTCGTTATAATTAACTATATTTAAATTATTAAGACTACTCTAGGTGAACTTAATTAATATAATTCCAACTTTCATTAAAAATATATATAAATATATATAATTCCAAAATTTTAAAATGCTGCTCCAATCTATTAATAATTGTTTCAAGAAACTTGAAAGACTAACTATTTAACTTAAATACCCACAACAAAAAAATCAGCATATAGAGGCGGTTTTGAAAAGCTCAAAACCGCCTCAATTGACTATCAAATCGCCTCAATAGACATGAATGCTCTATAGAGGCGGTTTTCAAATCGCCTCTAAAAATTTCAAAAGTGCCCTTATAACTACTGCCTCAATAGACATGAATGGTCTATAGAGGCGGTTTTAAAAACCGCCTCTATAGAAAAACCTATAGAGGCGGTTTTCAAAACCGCCTCTATAGATCATCTATAAACGCCTCTGTAAGTAATAATAGGTTTTGAAAATCACCTTAGATTTATCTATTGAGGCAGTTATATAACCGCCTCTATAGATAAATTTTTTTTTTTTTTTAAATCCATTTTTGAAAGTGGTCTATTAAGGCGGTTTGAAAACCGCCTCTATAGATCTTTTTCTCTTTTTTTTTTTCTTTAATTTGCTTTTGCACCAATTTGATTCTCCTAATACACGACACAAAATTCCAAACTAGAACATAACAAATGTCTATAATACCATCATCATATATGTATAACACAAATAAGCTATTATAAGTCTAATACTTTCATCATATATGTATAATACAAATAAGGTATTGTCTAAAGAGTCTTTAAAACAATGGACAAACTAAGACAATATTACAATATTAAAAGTTTCAAATTGTTTGATAATTTCAGTAGAACACTTCATTTGAACATAAATGTTTCAAAAAACTATTTAGTACTCAAACTAATCCTTAAAACTAGAATTCTCTCAAGTTTTCTGATTGATGAGATGCAACAGATGATCTTTAGCCAATTTGAGATTGTTGATCTGGAACACCAAAATTCCCCTACATACAAATTAAGAGAGTTTATAAGTTCCTTATAATATTATAATTCCACATGGGATTTGCCTTCAATATCTAAACCACTACATAAAAAAATGACAAATGTATATTATAAAATGACAGATCACATATGCCTTAGAAACAAAAGGTTTTAATAATACAAACCTAACTAAAACAGAATTTTTCAGAAAAAGAAAAAGGAAAGAAAATAAACAAAATTAATATAGCACCCAAAAATACAAAAGAAAAAGTAACTGCCACTATCAACACTTAAGAGACATGCAGATATATAATATATAGCCAACACAAGTCAAACTGAAAAGCAGCAGAGTGGTTTAATTTAGATAAAATTAAAATTTAAAAATATATACATACCACCACAGGATCTGAACCTCTTGATTTGGAAAGGAACATCCAAGAAGGAATTGTGACGCAAAAACTCCAACCAGAATGAAAATCAAGTGGCCAAACAGTGTCACGTCCGTCCTACATTCAAAGAGTAGGAAATATTATCACAATGGAAGATTCAAGAATAATCTCAATTCCAAGCTCAGCAGTATGTGCCTGTAGAGCTCAAATCATTTTTTATTTTTTTTGAATTGGTGAGTTACACATGCACCTAATGGGTCTTGAACCCACGACCTCACCCTCCAACCAATTATTATGGGAGAAGGAAGTGCCAGCTATAGCCCATTGGCCTGTACAGCTCTAATCATTGAACACTGAGAAAAGCAAAAAACATCTAAGCCTGCTGATCTAAGCTCAGCCACCATATATCAAAAGAATATATAGAAGAATTATTGTCAAAATCACAAAATGGGAGCACAACAGTATTATATATCATCTTGAGATCATCCACCTTACTTAAGGTTATATATATAACTAACACAAATTATATTAGAAAGAGAGGAAACCTATACATACAGGAAACCATATATATAGAATCCCTCTAAAGAATTACACGCGAAAATTCAAAGACTTTTTATATATATATATGCTTCTTCCTACTTGCCCACTTTTACACAATATAGCACCCAAAAAAACTAACTAACAAAAATTAATAAAAATTAATAAGATATCAAGTTTTAGGCCAAAAGGAAACAAGGCTTTCCAGAAACATAACAGAACAATTAATCCAGCTTTTATTAGTGTGCACGCCATTCAAAGCCTCAACTGACTCCCCAAATTAGTGTGCACAATTTTGACTTTCACCCAAATCTTAATTAAATCACAGAAACCCATTAACCCCAGTATTCTCATTTTGACAAACAAACAACTCAGCTTGCTTACATTGAAAGATACAGAACAAAAAACTGAAGCATAAAGTTAGCTCAGAGATTGTAATTTATACTATTGGCTTCAATTTTACAATGGCAGTATTTACCTAAACCCACAAGGCAGAGAACTCAAAATGCAGGCTGTGTTAACAATTTTGAAAAGCACAGGTAAGTTGTTCCATGACTGAAACTAATAGAGCTCCACAACTTTCTTTGACCTTTAGTCCAAAGCCTCATCCAATATACTGAAATAGTAGTAACCTGATAATAGCCTCTCCAAGAATTAACTACTTGTGAAAGACACTTTTTTCTTGTTTTTCAAATTTAACTACCTTGCTTATAGTTACCAGCTTGAGTAGGGAAAAAACAAAACTTAGATGGAAGCAGAACTAGACAGGTTAAAATCATAAATATATGAAACTTGACAAAAAAAAATTACCACAAATATTTTAAAACAAGAGGAAACATGGGAAGAACCATCAAAAGATTCTATCTGGTTCTTACAAGAATTGGAAAATAAGTTTTTGGTAAGATTGCCAAGGAATTATCGTTGGATGGCTTAGAGATATGCTTCTGGAAACAATTGACTACAACAACTAGGCAAAAAGAGAAAGAGGGAAGAAGGGGGGAAGGAGCAGAAAAAAGAAGTATGGTAATTCACTCATGCTAATATAATATGAGCCAGGCAATATGCAGAAATTTCAACAACCAAAAATACCATAGATACATAGCAGCATTATATGGATGATTGTACTGTAGCGCAATCAATGTTATGAAAGTAACTATCTTCAAACTTTTTTTTTTATGAAAACTATCCTCAAACTCATGTGTACCATTTTAGTAGATTACATATCTAATAAAAAACTTAAATGACTGCAAACCCAAACTCTGATTAAAGCCCACTAAGTAGACAAGCATGCCATTGAGAGGTACAAATTACTAAGTACTTAATATGCTTGGCAGCACCTACCGGATCAGCAACATATATGGATTCTTTTGCACTGAAAGTATATCGACTGTGGACTAACTATGACCCCTAAGCAGTGATTCTGAGTTTTCCACGATCTAACCCCCACAGCCCAGCAATCAAGTGATTCCCCTGCTAAGTTATTATATTGATACTCATTTTACTATAACGTTCAATTAAATAAACAAAACCAATCCCCATTTCATAGCAATCGTAGCTCGATACTTGGTCTACAGTTCATTGGTTCTAAAAATTCATAGAAGGCCAGGATAAGATTTGTAAGACCAAGAGAGAAAAAAAAAATTAGGAAAGAAAAGGAATGGATGCAGAGGCAAAGGGGCTAAGATTCAGATCTAATTTATTAGTTCAACAAAGTATTCAGACATCAAACCATGAAAAATGATAAACTCTCCTCTAACTGAGCAACCAAACACAAACACAAAAATAAAACATATTTTACGTTTTTGTCTAAAAATGCCCATTTGCCCCACTTAATCACAAGGTAATTACACTGTACAATTTTAAGACACGAGAATCACAAATGCAAGGACCATCCACAATGATACATTAAAAACTAGGATCTTTTCAAAGATCAACAATTATAAGTTTCGAAGCTGTTGCTAATTGAAAACCATGTCTTCACTTTTGACATTTCTTATTACGTTTACATGTTCAAATCACCAAACAGACAATGAAAAGCAACTATATACAGCATGATACTTTTAACCATTACAATTGGAAATTTCTAAAACTTATTCAGAATTAGATACTACAATTATCTAATGCAGGAGGAATCAACAACATATTTGGCTCAGAAAATGAAAGAATGTCAAAAACTAATTGACATGGTTTGAAACTTTGAATACTTGTAATAACTCTATAGTCCACAGAAACAGCATAACTTCCATAATTTATCTTTAAGGATGATATATTTTTAGAAATTATAAGATGTTACGAGTGCATCACCCAGATTAGGACGTTAATTCCTCCTACATTAGATAGCTCTCATCTGCAAAGCAAAGACAAAAGAATGTTTTTTAACTTAAAATTTTACGACTAGTCATAATAAAATAATTGGTGCGAAATTCGGGTCTTAGCAATATTAGTGAAATAAAGAGAGAAGAAAGAAAATTCAATACAAAAATTTACGTTATTATGCAGTGTGCCTACGTCTACGTATCAGAGCAACCCATGGAAAAAATCACTATAATAAAAAGTAACAATAAGGTAAGGTTTCAAACTATTTTTGGGGGTATACCTTTAAGTGGTTTAGTGCTGGCAGCAACTACATATCCATTAAGCTGCCTTTGTCCTTGAGAGTAGGAAGCTGCATAATACCCATTAAGCTACAAGCAGAGGAATTAACGTCCTAATCTGGGTGACTCTCCCTTTTACTAACAAGTGAGTTATTTAAACTCTACCTCCTTGATCAGAGGTCTCTCCATTATAATAATGCTGAAAAGTAAACAAAATCCAATATCTCTAACAATCAGATCTGAATTTTTTGGAAGCTTGTTCAAACAAAACTCATTCCAAAAACTCAAGCAAAAAAAAAATCAAATAGAGAATAAATAATAAACAAAAAGAGAAAAGAAGAATCATACACTGGAACTCAAGAAAGAAAGAAAGAAAAAAAAAAAAAACAGAGAGAAGAGGGAGAAAGAGCTACCGGCGGCTGAAGTGGGCGGAGGCGGCGGCTGAGAAAAGAGAGAGAGAAATCGGCGTGGAGAGCTCGAGCGGCGCCAGTGGAGAGCTCGAGCAGCGGCGACGGTGGAGCGCCGGGGAGAGAGAGAGTAAGAGGGAAATGAGAAAGGGAGAGAGAAATTGGGTATAATGAGAAAGGGAGAGAGAGAAATCGGGTATAATGAGAAAGGGATTGTTGTAAAATTTAGGGATTGCTCTAAATATGGATATTAAAAAGAAAAATTAATATCTATTGTGACAGTTTAGTTAAGCTATTGAGGCGATTTTTATGGTTGCCTTAACAGGGCACATCTATTGAGGCGGTTTAATTAAACCGCCTCTATCTAATAACACTATTGAGGTGGTTTAATAAAACCGCCTCTACAGATTAAAAAGTATAAAGGCGGTAAAAAAAAACCGCCTCAATAGATGTCTATAGAGGCGTTTTACTAAACCGCCTCTAAAAAAACCGCCCCTACAAGTCACATTTTTTGTAGTGACCTTACTATAAATATTTTCTTAAAAAAACCTCAATCTTATAAATCAGGATATTAGATTATTAGTGATGTTTTTAATTTACGTATGATTTTTTATTATTATCATGCATATCGCTTAAGGTTATTATGATACTCAGATTTGTGAAATTATTTTAGTTTTTGAACCATATAAAACGAATGATGGCCAAAACAAAATAACTAAATGGATTGTTAATTGTGATGAATTCAGTCATGCATGACGCTTAAGGTTCTGGATTGGTCCAATATGAGTCTCTATTTTTATTTATTTATTTATTGGTGAATTGGATGATAGATTGAGGGTTTTGATTACTTTTAGTGTAGGTATTTAAGAAAATGATATGATAATCATGGTTAAGGAAGCTTAGACAAAGACAACCGTGAAGTTACCAAACCAACTCAATTCCATTTCCTTTTTAGAAAATTCAAATTTTTTCAGGTAGGATGTGCATGGTAGCAATCTTTTATTATTGGTGTCCCTTTTTCCTATTGTCTTTTTATTTGTATTTTAATTATTGAAAATTACATTTTTATTAATTCATGTAGTGCATGCATGGAATAGTGAATCTATTCATAGCTAATTTTTTACCAAATATTTTGTGCAAGAAATCAATAAAATACTTGATCGCCTTTAGTTTATGAAAGTTTGACAAACCTTTGTAAAAATAAAATTTTGAAAATCCAAAATTGGGTTAATTTGCTTCATAAGTGTTTGTTTTATGAGTTTTGTTGTTTTTGTTACGTTATAGTCTCTTGCATACTAGTGGAAAAGTTACAACAGTAATCATATCAGTGAGACTTTAAAATAGTCTATATACACTTAAATATATATATATATATGGATCAAGATCCTCTAGAGATTTTAGGGAACTCTACTATATAGAGTTCTTTAAATCCTCACCATTTATTATAAAATGAAAGCTGAGATTATGACATATCAATCCACTAACAGAATTATAAAATAATGTCTTCCTAAAGAGTTTCACGTTACTTCTCTGTTAACCTATCCCAAAACAAATACATTTCCTCCATTAAATTTTATTTTTTCTTTGTTTAATTTTTTTTAGCAAACAATCAAAAACTAAAAATCATAGCAGATTGCAAAATCATTTTTTATTATCTCATCTTTCTTCTCTCAACACATTCCAGGTGATATAAACCAACTAAAGAGTGACTAAATCCCCTGGAATTGGTTTTGTGCTTTAAATTCCTAATATAGAAAAAATAGTTAATAATTATATTTGATGCAAAATAATATAATATACTATTTTATTTAATATAATTTTATTAAAATATCAATTAAGTAGTTATATTACACTTAACAATTTGCATTCACAATATTTTTTTCTTCCCAATGATATGAATGTAATTGAAACTAATTTCCTAAATATTAATGACATCATGTTTTTGGAATGAGCATTACACAGTTAACATGGAAAATTTCTTGTAAAATATTCTGAAATTATAGTGTGCCCAAACATCAAGTGGGTCATCAGCTAATGTCTTTAATGCTAGGGCTCTTGTGTTCGTTATCAGGAAATTTAAGGAAGACAACTTGATAGATAGAGAAATCAGCAATTAGCGAAATTTGACAAGCAGCAAATGCTTCAATTAAAACCGAAATGGGTACTTCAAGTGAAAATGAAAATCAAAATGAACGGTTGCTAAGTGCCATCAGCAAAATGTTTAAAGAGTTAGAGCCTTCAGTATCAAATAAGTGCCGTATGTACAAGGTTCCATATCACCTGCGTATATTTTATTTAAACCTTAAATTTTCAAAAAGTTACATTTAAATCTCAAAATTTCTAAAAATGTTTTATTTAAACTTTCTATCACCTTTTTTCTGTTAACACCATTAATTAGTATAATTACCATATGAATAATTGGTTTAAATGAAATTTATTTCAAATTTTGAGGTTTAAATGAAAATTACAGAAAACTATAAGGTTTAAATAAAACCATCTAAAACTATAATGTTTAAATGAAACATTTTTAGAAATTCTGACATTTAAAGGAAACAAATTAAAAGTTTAAGATTTAAGTGGAACGTTAACATATAAAAAATTTTAAGATTTAAAAAGTAATTTATCCAAAGAATTTTTTTAAGTAGTTCCCATGTGAATTTTAAAGACGAAGACAACAATTTATCCTTTTATTTTTATTTATTTACCAGTCAAGAGCAAGCTTCAGACAGGAAAGATCGAGATGGAGAAATGGTGATGTAATATTTATGTGATATAGTAGTTGCCAGTCTTTTATATATAGGGCTTCATTTGATCGCTATGAGAAGTTGAGAACCATTCATTAATTAGTTGATAGTTTGCACTTAGAGGGTCGTTCTTTCAGCTGCTACGTACACAATTATAATAACTGAGCTAGGCTTTCATAACATTTTTTATCCAAGCTAGTGTCTTTGTCTATCTATCTATATGTTTATTTATTTTCTCGTTATTAGCTTTACCAGAATCATCTTCAAGCTAGTGTTTAGTGTAATTAAATAAGTTTATGTCTAAGCGGGTCAATTTTATAAATGTCACAATTCCGTGTTGATATGCTTAACTTATAATCAATCCGAAACAATTTTTATGTATGATGCAACATACTATAATTATATTTTAATTAACATTATTTTATTAAGAAACTTTTATCAACGAAATAATAATATTATGCGTACCAATTTACATTCCTTTTCCCCCTCTTCTTAACTATATGAATATAGGTGAAATTAAGTCCTAGGTCCCTAAATATTAACATTATATTATACCACAAAATGAGTATTACACATGTATAATTTCTTGTACATTACACATGGACATGGGTCATCAGTCATCACCTAATATCTGTAATGGTAATGACTTAATTGTGTTTGCCTTCAGGAAAATTAAGGAAGACAACTTGCTAGATGAAGGAATCAACGAGTAGCGAAATTCAACAAGCAAATGCTTCAACAAAAAACGAAAACCAAAATACTGAAATTCAGAATGAACAGTTGGAAAATTTCATCATAGAAAAGTTTGGAAATTTGGAGCCTCCACCAACTGAGTGCCGAATCAACAGGGTTCCATATCACCTTCGCAATCAGAATAACGAAGCCTACACTCCTCATGTTATTTCAATTGGTCCCATTCACCATGACAAAAAGAAATTTCTTACCACGGAAAAATATAAAGTAAGATACTTCAGGAACTTCATGCAACAGGTTATTAAGCACAATGGGATAAAGTTGGAGGATTTAGTAAGCACCATAAAAAAGATGGAAGATAGAATTCGGCGTTGCTATGTAGAGACTGTTACGCTTGAAAGTGATGATTTTGTGAATATGATCATATTGGATGTGAGCTTCATTCTTGAGCTATTCTTGAGAAATAATGGGAAAATTGACAATCCTATGGGAATGGAAGGATGGTTAATGCCTATGGTGCTGCGAGAGTTGTTATTACTTGAAAATCAGCTTCCATTCTTTGTTATTGAGAAACTATACCATCTCACAGTGCTGCCCTCTCTCTCAAACCCCATTTCTTTAATTCAACTTACTTTTGACTTCTTTAAGTACTTCAACATTTATAATAAATCCCCTGATAATGTGGAAATAAAACACTTCACCGATTTGCTTAGATACTTTCAACTACCTCCACCCAACGAGCTGCCAGAGAGAGATCATGAAGCAAAATTTCCTAAGTACTTTGTAACACAGCTTTATGAGGCAGGAGTAAAGTTTAAGGTGGCTTCAAGCAAATACGTGGCTTCAAGAAGAAGGGATGAGAAGGCTTCAACCAAATGCGTACTAGATGAGGTGGCTTCAAGCAAATGCATACTAGATGACGTGGCTTTAAGCATACGTGATGAGAAGCCTTCAAGTAAATGCGTAGTACTAGATGAGGAGGCTTCAACCAAATGCTTACCGGATGAGGTGGCTTCAAGCGTACGGGATGAGGATCCAAGCAGCAGAATATTGGACTTAAGTTTCAAAAACGGAGTGTTGGAAATCCCATTCTTATTATTCGACGATGATACGGAAGCTCTTGTTCGAAACATTATGGCATTAGAGCAATGTGATTATAAAACGGAGAGATATGTTTCGGATTTCTATTTAATATTGGATGATCTTATCAATACTACCGAAGATGTGGAATTACTTATTAAAAAAGGAATCTTAGTTAATAAGATTGGGGACAACAATGCAGTGACATCTATGATTAACAATCTCAACAGAGGAATCAATTGGCACAACATGAACTCTGAATTCTGTCAACTCTCTGAAGATTTGAATAAACATTATGAGCGAACTTGCAACAGATGGAGGGCGATGTTAAGACAACAATATTTTAGCACTCCTTGGAGATCGGCTTCCACTGTCGCTGCTATTATTCTTCTGGTGCTCACCTTAATACAAACAGTATTCTCTATCCTCAAGTAGTACTATAGGTTCAATTCAAAGCCTGTGTAATTAGGATGGTTGTTTGATTGCTTAGTGATAACTTTTATTCCTATTGTTTGTTGGAGAGTTGGCTGAGTTTTGTTTTTATTTCGTTTACTGTTGTATTTGTGTAGATCGTTTATTGACTGTTTCCTCTGTTCTGATCAGTTTGTGAGTTTCTGCAATGCTTTATGCTCTGCTTCTTTGTTGTATCTCTGAGCTTCTGAATCTTGAAGCTCTTTATCTTTTGAGAAAAATAGTAGAAATTTATTGATGGAACTGGAAAAATACAATAAGAAAGTATCATTAATTCATTATAATGTCAAATTCTATCAAAATAGTGGCAAGCCTCATGAGTCATGATAAATGACAGGTATTTTTTACGTGGAAATCGCAACTATCTAAATAGGTCCGGTGTTAAAAGAAGCCCTTTACCTTGTCGGCATAACAATAAAAGGAAAAAAAAAAACTCTCATGGATAAAGAATGCAGATTGACAGACTTGAGACTTGTTTCTAGCAAATAATTCTATCTCAGCGGTCTTTTATGGACTTTCTGGGAAGATATACCATAGTGGAAAGAAAAGGAGGTATGAAGAGTCTATTTAGAAGGACTCTTATCTGGATCTAAGTGTTGATTGAGAGATAACGCTCTTCAGCTTTATCTTGGGTTTCCAAATGAGAGAAGACCATTTCTAGGCTGAATGTGGTAGACTGGTCGTACTACCCCAAAGCGTATTCAGAGTCTTGAGTGTTAATGTAAACCACTTAAAGTTCTTATATTCTTCTATTTTATTTATCTTTGCACGATTTGCAACTCGATCTACTTTTAATTGAAAAATTTGTAGGAAGGAAGTGAACAAGCAAATCTTGGTGGGGCTGGCAGTGGATGCTCCAGAGTCCAACCTCGCACAAGTCTTTGAACTTTGACCTTTAAAAAGGAGGGGAGAGAGGGAGGGAAAGAGAGAGCGGTTCTTTTCTTTGTAACCAATCCATCCATTCTTTGTGGTCGTACCATTTGCCAAAGCAGCTAAGATCTGAATGGCACTTTTCATTTATGTACCAATAATGTTTTCTTGGATTAATTCACATAACGTCCCAACAAATTATGTTAATTAATTAAAAAAATAAAAAGAAAGAAAGCAACAAGCCAACAACTTGGTAATTAAAAATATGTGAGCTAAATATATTGAAAGACTTAATACAAGACTTTATTTGTTATATCAACTTGCTGCAAAAGAAAATACCATAAGCCTTGTGATTAACTAAAAAGAAGAAACTTAAGAAGTTCGATAGTCAGCATATTTTCGTTTGAGTGATTGTTATTGGATCATTAACTTCAAATATTTGATAACATTGGGAAGAAAGTGAAATGTTTACTATAAATATCTTTATCAACAATTTTTTGAAGAAAATATCTTTATCAACAGTGGTGATATAACTTGGTATATGTTAATTCAAATTATTAGCTGGATGAGTGGTTGATATGCATATAACCTTTAAGATTGTGAGTCTGTGTGTGTACAACCGGGAATTTGGAGACATCTTAATTGTCATTGACCTGTAAACTCTGGTCCTATTGATTGGGATAAATTTATACATATTTATACAATACAGAATATACACCAAAACTGATTTTAGAAAGACTTCCAAGCCCAACTTATACATAAATAACTAGGAGAGACATTCTATTGCAAGTTGCACCGTGATACTTTGAAGAATTGCATATGCAAAAGATTCTAAAAGTCAAGTATGAAAAATAAAATTAAGCCCAATTAATTTGCTGGTGCAGGCGGATCTAATGCACTCATAGCATATATAACAGGCGCATTATTGCATTAAGCAGGCAAGGTCCACGCCTGTCTCAAGCTCTTTGAGTGAATATTCAAGTAAACCAAACTGCAAGATTCTCATTTTAGCACAAACATTGTTTACTTACGTACACTTCCTCTACTTAAGGTTTCAATTCTCTCTCTCTCTCTCTCCCCTTGTTTTTTAGTATCATGCAAAACTTTCTTAAATTCTTTTTCTTTCTACCATCCTTCGATCGATAACTTACTTTAACTTTTTTCTTATAAAAAAAACACTCAGTCTTATAAATCAGGATATTAGTGATTTTCTTAATTTATGTATGATTTTTTTTATTAACTCATGCATGCATATTAATAGTATATATAATTGCAGAATGCAGAATGCCTCCAAGTTACAAGGCGTAACCTGAGTTTCTACCATGTGGCACATGACTTCTTATTGTGAGGGGATATACATGAGCTTCAACATGTCATGTTACAGTTTATTTTCAAGAGTAATTATTCAGTGTTTCGGGAATATAGAATAGTAGGCTTTACTAATTAAATTTATTGTGGGATCTATTATTCATGTAAGGGGAGAGAGTACCACTGTTGTACTTTGAGAGTAAATAATAATTTTTCTATTTTCAAATATTAAAAATAAAAATAAAAAGTGTTTTCCTTGACACTATTTAATAACAGTATTATATCCACATACAACTTACCATGAAAAGCCCAACATCATTTAGGATTTTTGGATGATGTTCTCGTTCAACTCTCCATGACATCTCCGAGTGTCTTTTAACCTTTTCATCATCTCTTCTCTTCAACTCTTCCACTAATCCACTTCATCGGGCTTTTAACATTTTCGTCTTCTCTTCTCTTTCATATTGAATCCAAAACAATATAATCCAAGGGACATTCAGCCCGGTGGTGTTCCCCCTCCCCTTTGATCCCCAACTCTCTAGGAAGGTGTGAGTTCAATCCCCTATACAAAAGTGTATGTGTGTTATTAGATTAGGATGTCTACGTTCACTGACATTAAAAATAAATAAATAAATAAATAAGCATTGTATTAGATCATTCAACTGGAAATATTTTTCGCTTTGTTTGGGCTCTTTGCTCTCCTTAATTAGTTGTGATCGTTAGTGATACTGTGGCCAAAATGATTTGTATTCTCATTTTTTGAAAGTTCGTCTTTAGTTTATTTCAGTTTGACAAACTTTTGTTAAAATAAAATTTTAAAATTTGGTTTGATTTGCTTCAATAGTGTTTGTTATTTCTTTTATATGAGTTTTGTACGTAGTAATTGTTACTTGATTGTCTCTTCATTTGAGGATGCTAATATAATGGAACAGTTACAGCAGTACGTAACCTTAGCATTGAGACTTTAAAATAGTTTATATACTTGACCAAAATATATTTATAAACCAACTATAAAGAGTGATTAAATCCCATGGAATTGATTTTTGCTTTAATTTATAGTATATATGAAAATAGCTAATATTTATAATTGATGCAAAATAATATAATATGCTCCTTTATTTAAAAAGTCAATTAAATGGTTATATTATGCTTGACAATTTGCATTCACAATATCTTCTTTTTCTCTTCCCAATGATATGAATGTAATTGAAACTAATTTCCTAAATATTAATGACATCATATTCTATAGAATGAGCATTACACACGTAACATGGAAAACTTCTCTCTCTCTCTCTCTCTCTATATATATATATATATTGAATAAATATCCCATGGAATTGTTTATGCTTTAAATTTATACTAATATTTATATTTGATGCAAAATAATAGAATATGCTAGTTTATTTAATATAATTTTAATGAAAAGTCAATGAAATACTTTTATAGTTATATTACACTTAAGAATTTGCATTCACAAAATCTTCTATTTCTCTTCCCAATGACCGCGGTTGTTTTGAGGGGTAAGGCAACAACTTTAAGTGGGGTATTTTCTCATATTTAAATATGAATTAAATATTTATAAAAAAAATATCTATAATTAAAATTAATAAATTTTTAGAGATAATATTTTAGGTAATGATGAAGTTGGAGAGAGAGAGAGCTTCTTCAGTTGTTCTAATTTTGTGTGTGTGGAAGAGTAAGAGTTATGAGTTTTGAATTCACATACAAATATGCACAACCCACAAAAGGAGAGATTTTCATTTATTTATTGGTTAATAGTGGGGGCTTAATTAAAATTCTATACAAGAGAGAGAGAGTGACAAATAATACACATCACAAATTTTCTTCTATTTGTGCCTTTTTTATTATTATTATTTTATTTAGAGTTGATGCATGTGTCATAAGATATTTATTTAAATAGATTTTATCATAGTTAATACCTTCCTCTTTCTTTTTTCTTTTTTTTTCTTTTTTTTCTTCAACTTGGAACTTAAGCCATTGCTTAAAGGAAAATTATTAGGTACTCCGGGAGTATATTAAATGCGTACTCCCTCCTCTCACAGAAGTGGTGGGTCCCATCATGAATTTAATTAACGAGACCTACAACTTCTGTGAAAGGAGGGAGTACGCATTTAATGTACTCCCAGAGTATAATATAACTATTTATATAGCCTAGTGGGAGAGGCGACACTATTCCCAATGATATGAAACTAATTGAAATAAATATTAATGACATCATGTTCTATAGAATGAGCATTACAGAGATAACATGGAAAACTTCTTGTAAAATATTCTAAAATTATAGTGTGCCCACGCATCAAGTGGGTCATCACTCATCAGCTAGTGTCTCTAATACTAGTTGCTCTTGTGTTTGTTATCAAGAAATTTAAGGAAGATAGATGGGGATATTTGCGAGTAAGGAAACAAGAACTTCAGGTGGAAATGAAAATAAAAATGACCAGCTTGTAAATAACTTCATAATAATGTTTGAAAAGTTGGAGCCTCCAGTATCAATTGAGTGTCGTATATACAAGGTTCCATATTACCTTCGCAAAGAGAATGAAGAAGCCTACACTCCTCAGGTTATTTCAACTGGTCCCATTCACCATGACAAAAAAAGATTTCAAACCATGGAAAAGCATAAAGTAAGATACTTCAAGAGCTTCATGCAACAGGTTGAGAACCAAGCTGAGATAAACTTGGAGAATTTAGTAAGCACTAAAAGGGAGATGGAAGATAGTATTCGAAGTTACTATGTAGAAGTTACTATGTAGAGACTGTTCAGCTAGAAAGTCATGACTTTGTGAAAATGATCATGTTGGATACAAGCTTCATTCTTGATCTTTTCTAGAAATCTAACTTATTAGGATGGACAAGAGACGATTCTACAGAAGTGGAAGCATGGCTATTCAGTATGGTGTGGTGAGAGTTGTTATTACTTGAAAATCAGCTTCCATTCTTTGTTATTGAGAAACTATACCATCTTGCATTGCCCTCTCTCTCAAACTCCATTTCTTTAATTCAACTTACTTTTGACTTCTTTAAGTCCTTGAACATTCATAATAAATCCCCCGATGTGGAAATACAACACTTCACCGATTTGCTTAGATTCTTTCAATTACCTCCACAGCTGCCAGATAAAGTCCCTGAAGTAAGTTTTCCTAACTACTCTGTTAACACAACTATGTGAGGCAGGAATAAAGTTCAAACTGGCTTCAAGCAAATGCTTACTGGACTTAAAGTTCAAAAAAGGTGTGTTGGAAATCCCACTTTTAAAGTTCTATGATAAGACAGAAGCTTTGGTTCAAAACATTATGGCATTAGAGCAATGTGACCGTAGAAGTGACCCATAAATTATGGATTTCTATTTTATATTGGATAGTCTTATCAATACTACCAAAGATGTGGATTTGTCATAAAGGAATCCTAATTAATGGCCTAGGCAACAGCAATGCAGTGACTTCGATGATTAACAATCTTAACAGAGGAATCATGTGGAGAAAGTTCAACTCTAATTTCAATCAACTTGGTAAAGATTTGAATGAATATTATGAGAAACCTTGGCATAGATGGAAGGCGATATTAAGATATCAATATTTTAGCACTCCTTGGAGGTCGGCTTCTACCATTGTTGCTATTATTCTTCTACTACTCACTTTAATTCAAACAGTATTCTCTATCCTCAAGTACTTTAAATAATTTGGAGGGTTGTTTGATTGCTTAGTATTAATTTTTTTTTTCCTATGTTATTATTGTCAATGCAATTGATCTTTCCTTTGTAAAATACACTTTGTTGTGTTTCCGCATCCATGTTGACTAATTATGTATCTTCAATTAAATAAAATATATTGATTAACCCTTGGAGGTTTGAAAGGCAAGCATCAGTTGATCAATAAAGTACGTGTTGAACAATACATGAATCCAATATACTGCTTGGTATTGTGCATGTAGCATTAATTAGTATAAAGTTCAAGAGCCATAGACAGCTAGAAATGAGTCTTGACTAATATTGGGATAAAATAATACTTAAATGAAAATTGAACTCCATAATTAGTGGCAGAGCCTTAAAATTTTTCTAGCGGATCAAGCTATATATAACAAAATTCTTAAGTATAAAAAAAAATGGTAAATTACACTGATATCCCTTCTTTTAGGGAATCCAGACTCACTACACCCTAGTTTGAGGAAATGACACTCTACTTCCAAAATTGCAAAATAATTAACACTCCCAAATTTGCAAACTAGAAGAGAATAATCCATTCTTTATTTACAAAGATCCTTAATTAAGGACCGAGCTATTCTTTTCTAGCATATAATCCATTATTTATGGTCTATGGGCCAATCAATAGACCATAGACCATAATCCATCCTCTCATTGGCTGGTTACAGAGAACCAGGCCAATCCATATCTATATGTAAAGGCCCCTAATGACCGACCTTTCTTTTCAATCATATAATGCAATACCAATTTTTTTTCAAACAAAGCTTTCTCCTACTTTCTTTTATATTTCTGAACTTTTTTTTTTTTACTTGGCAAAGAAAATTATAGAATAAAGTTTAGGGCAACAGAAGTGACATTAACAAAATATTGAGAGGCCGAGTCAGCCATGGCCTTGGCTTCTAAAAGGAGTGTAGCAGGGACTTTGAAGATTTGGAGTTGAATACTTTGAAGCTGAATCAGGTTATTGGTGTCTGCAAAAATTGGTGTGAGCTGCCAGCTTTGTTGTTGGTGACCTGTCCACATTTGCTAGAGAGACTTACTTTCACTAAGGATAATGACCTTTGTAAATCCAAAATTGTTTGCTTGTAGGAGTCCTTCTTGAATGGCTGTTGCTTGAGCAAGAATGGGGTGTTGGAGTCTAGTACTATGGCAACCTACAAAAAGAGTGTTTTCATTCCTGTCTTTTCCTACAAATGATATACCTTGCCATTTGGTGATGGACTTGGAGCCGCCTGCAGTAGTGAGGAGCACTTGTCAGTTTGGATTTATGTGCGAGATTGAGATTATGTGTTGTTGGGACTGGGAGTCTGTGGTGCTGGTGTCCCTTTGCTGGTACTTGTTCATGAAAGATTTAACAGTTAGAATAGGTGTCATTGGATTGGGGTGTTTGGCCTCAAATGTGACTTGGTTCCTATGAAACTAGATGCACCAAAGAGTGGTGAGCAACAAAGGCAAGGCACTGGAGTTGTGATTTGGGTCTGTATGTCGAGCCAAGGGATCTTGAATCCATGTTTGGACTATTATATGATTCTGTATGAGTGCTCTTGTGTTGATGTCAACTCCCAGCCAAATTGCTCTTGCAAAATGGCATTAGAGGAAGAGGTGATTGATCGTTTCAGTGTCTGTTTGGCACAATGGGCATACCAAATCACAATTGATTCCTCTTCTACATAGTTCTATTTTAAGAGGCAGTGCATTTCGTAGGAGTTTCCAGTTGAAAGTGAGTATTTTATGGGGGATGGGAATCTTCCATAGCTGCTTCCACTTTTGTTGGTGACCATTATTTGGCAGGGAGATGTTGGCATGGAGGAGTTCATATGCTTTCTTTACTCTGTACTCTCTAGTTGTGGAATGAGGCCATATTATTTTGTCTGGAATTGATTGAGGTGCTATTTTTGGGAGTGGGGTGCTAAGAATCTGTTGACTAGTGTCTGGGTTATAGAACTGGTTAATGATGGTTGTCTTCCAGGATGCACTATCTGCATTGATCAGATCAGCAACAGTGTGGGTATGGTTAAGGATATGAGTTGGGGCATTTGGTTTGGATTGATACCAAAAGGGGTGATTGATGGGGATGGTGAATCCATCTCCTACTCTCCATTTCCCTTGAGTGAGAGTGGGGTTATTAGAGCCCATGATAGATTTCCAAATCCAAGATGAGTAGGGTTTAGGTTTATGAGTGTGGATATCTTCATTGGGGCAATATTTGGATTTGAGGGTTTTTGTTAGGAGGAGGTTTGGATGGTTGCATATTCTCCAATATTGTTTTGCAATGAGGGCCTTATTCATGGATGCAAATTTTTTCAGACCCAGTCCTCCTAAAGATTTTGGTTGTGCAAGTCTTTCCCAGTTAGTCATATGAAGTTTCCTTTGTCCAGACTCATGTCCCCACCAAAAGGCATTTATAATGGAATCAAGCTTGTTACAAATGGTTATGGGTGCTTTAAAAACTGAGAGAGTGTAGATGGGGATAGAGTTTAGAACAGAGTTAATAAAGGTTAACCTACCTGCTTGGGATAGGAGTTTGGCTTTCCAACCTTGAAGTTTGGAGGTGATTTTGTGTATGAGATCTTGGAAGTCTCCTATCCTATTACCTCAGAGTTTGAAATTGATTCCTTAATACTTTCCAGGCTGATTAACAAGCTTGACCCCTAATGAGCTGGCCAAAAGCTGTTTTTGGGTGGAGGTCATGTTGGGAGAGCAGTATAATTCAGATTTGTCCAAGTTAATACTTTGCCCTGAAATTTGACAATACCAAGCAAGGGTTGATTGAATGGAGATGTGGGATTTGGTATTGTTTTTGAAGAATAAGAAGGAGTCATCAGCAAATAGAAGATGAGTTAAGGGTGGTGATGTTCTTCCTATCTTAAGGCCTATCAAATTATGGGTTTGTTCCTGATTGATCAAGGCACAAAAGAGGATATTAGCATAGAAAAGGAAGAGGTATGGGGAGAGGGGGTCACCCTGCCTTAAGCCTCTCATGGGTGTAAATGTTTTGGTTGGACTTCCATTTATAAGTAAGCTGTAAGTGACCGTAGTGATACACTGAGAGATCCAATTTAACCATTTAGCACTAAACCCCATGGTTTTTATGACAGCTCTCAAAAAATTCCAACTAACTCGATCATAGGCTTTGTTCATATCTAGCTTGAGAGCACCAAAACCCCATTTACCCCTATGTTTCTTTTTTAGAAATTCAAACACTTCCTAAGCTAGAATGATGTTATCAGTAATTTGTCTACCCTAGATGAATGCATTTTGAAATAGGGTGATGTGGGTATCCATGAATGGTTTGAGTCTATTGACCATGATCTTTGATATGATTTTGTAAGTTATATTTCTGAACATAAGATTTCAAAACAAGACAAAAGGGAAAAATATCTCATTTTTTTAGTTTTACAAGACCTCTACATCACATGTTTACAACTTCTCCATTTTAATTGCAGTTACATCTCACACATCTCAATACCACATAATGAACACTTAGGGAAAAATCTAACTATATTAATTGCAGTTACATCTCACACATCTCAATACCACCAACTAGCTAATTATCTTGCCCCATACATTGATGAACTTGAAAGACAAAAGACATAAGCATTCTAGGCTTTCGCCAAATATCAAATAATATTTTCACACTTCCCCGTAACTGGAATATTCTTTTATTTTTTTTTTAAATTTATTTTTATTAAAAAATAGGTTTAATTTATTATTTTGGTTCTCAACCTATGGTGTTTGTGTCAAATTGATCATCAATGTTTTAAATGTGTTAAATTAGTCTTCAACCTTTCATCCTTATGTCATTTCGGTCTTTGCTATTAAGTTATAGATGGAAGATGCCGATGTGACTAATAACGATTTTATTAAAAATAAATAATAAATGGTGGCATGACATACCAAATGCAAAAAACAAAAAGTCTTCCTTTACACTCTCCAATTAAATCAAGCCACATCATCAATTTTCACACAACAAAATACTCTCGCCCACATACAAACCCTCCTCTTAAAATTCATATTCACAATAATAATAAAAAAAAAAAAAAAAAAAGGTCATGTCATTTGCATAGTACGTTATAAAAACCATATCGAACCGACGGTTGAACTATACAACATTTCGTTTCAGTATGAAAGAAATACCGAATTTGCAAAAAACAACCGATGAAACTGTGAAAAACTGACGGTTTTTTAGAATAATACCAAACCAAATGATTTTATTGGATCTGTCTAGTTTTTTGATGTTAAGTTATTTTGATCAAATAACCATACTTAATACTTTCCTTATTTTTGTACTTTAATTACATGTTTTTAAGTATTTTGTTTTTAAACTTGTTAGGATAGAGTTTGACCTTTATAATGATACTTTCTAAGGCACATGAAACCAAACTAAAGAACCACTCAAAATTAAGATGCTAAGGAAAGAATTAATATGTCTCGTGAACTTTTACTTTTTATAGATACCAAATCGCAATATACACGTTTATATTTTATTTTAATTTTGAAATTTTCTACTGACACTTATTTTTAACTGTTGAACAATGTAATTTTACATTGTTGTCTGTGGCTTCTCATGATCAGAAATTATATGGATCAAGATCATAAGGTTTTCTCAATACTGAAAGTTTGGATTCATATTCAAGGAGTGATTTTAAAACTTTAAATCCACAAGGCCTACGTTACTACGACTTGTTTTGTGGACTAAAGGTCTAAGGACTGGCATGCATTTTATTTGGGCTTCAGTCCATAAAATATGAATATGACAAAGAAAATAAAGGGTGAGCTCTTTCTCATTCCCTTATTTTACTTGGGCCATAAGCTAAGCCCATTTCTCTAGGCATTTTGTTCAAGGATCAATCAATAGATTTTATTACTTGGAGATACAAAACTAGTCTACAAGGATGCAGAAGCACAACAACTGTGTATTTTACATAGGCAAGATCAATTACATTTACAATAACAACGAAGGAATAAATATTTGTGTATTTTACACCGGCAAGACCAATTACATTGACAATAAGATTAACAAAAGAATAAAAATGTATGGTCGAGCAATTGAACAGCCATCCACAAATTACATAGGCTTTGAACCTATACTACTTGGATGATAGTACATACTGTTTGTACTAAAGTGAGCAGCAGAAGAATAATAGCAGCGATGGTAGCAGCGGTTCTCCAAGGATTGCTAAAATACTGACGCCTTAATGTTGCCTTCCACCTGTGCCAAAGATTGTTATAGAAACTATTCAAATCTTTATAGAGATCATGGTAATCAGATCTCATATTTTCCAAAAAGTTTCCTTTGTTTAGATTGTTAATCATAGATTTTGCTGCATCGTTGTCGCCTAAGTAATTAACCATGACTTTGTTTTCACAAAGTAAATCCACATCTTCTTCAGTATTGATAAGTGAATCCAGGAAGAAAATGTAATCTGTAATGTATCCATTTTCTAGATAGTGAGTTTGCTCTAATGCCATAATGTTTCGATAAAGGATTTCCGTCCAATCGTCTAATTCTATGCGTGGGATTTTCAACACTCCTTTTTCAAATTTTATGTCAAGCAATGATTCGCTTGAACCAACCTCAAACTTTACTCCCTCAAACTTTACTCCTGCCTCATGGAGATGGGTTGCAGAGTACAAAAGTTTTAATGGAGAGTCTCTTTTTGGTAGCTTCTTGAGTGGAGGTAGCATAAAGGTTCTAAGAAGATCGGTGAAGTGTTTTATTTCCATATTGGGATAGTCTTCTATTGTCTTAATTTGGTTGTCTCTAAAGTATTTAAAAGTTAGGTCAATTAAAGCTTGGTGGTTTGTGAAAGAAGGAATTGCATTGGAGGGAAATGGAAATGCAAGGTGGAATAATTTCTCAATAACAAAGAATGGAAGCTGATTTTCAAGTAATAGCAAGTCATGCATTATAGTAATAGACATTGGTTTCAGAATCATAGGATCGTCACTTGTCGAACTTTCTGAAATACTTTTCGAAATACTTTTTGAAGTACTTTCTGGAATACTTCTGATGAAAAGCTCAAGAATGAAGCACGCATCCACCAATATCATTTTCACAAACTCATCACTTTTAAGCTCAATAGTCTCAACATAACAGCCGCGAATGTTTTCTTCCAACTCCCTTATTGTGCTTACAACATCCTCCAAGTTTATCCGACTTCGTTGTATGAAACTCTTGAAGTATCTCTCTTTGTGCTCTTTCATGGATTTCAATCTTGTATTCTCACGGTGAAAAGGGCCAATTGAAATAACCTGAGGAGTGTAGGCTTCTTCATTCCATTTTCGAATGTCATATGGAACCTTCTGGATACGATACTGAGGTGATGCTTGAATCTCCGGCCTTTTGAACATTTCTCTTATTTCAATTATCAATTGTTCATTTTTATTTTCATTTCCACCTGAAGTGTTTGCTTCCTTTTGAGTATTTTGATCTTCATTATTTATTGAAGCACCTGCTAGTTGAATTTCCCGATTAGCTGATTCTTCCATCTCTCAAGTTGTCTTCCTTAAATTTCCTTATGACAAACACAAGAGCCAGTAGCATTAGAACTTAGAAGTGCTAGGTGATACTTGTAAGAAAAAAAGGTGGATAAACTAGGAGCATGACTACCAGTAATGTAAGACAAGATATAATCATCCTCCATCATCATCCTATAAATCGGATTGTAAATGACTAGTCATTTTGAATGAGAAATTCCAAATTTGGTTTTGAAAAAAAAAAAAATATATATATATTATTAATATGACAAACAATTTAAGTACTTAAAATTATTTAATAAAGTATGTAAATTGCTCATCTTGAATTTCTGTATTTTAATTAGGAAAAAAAAAAAAAAAAAAAAAAAAGTAGTTTGTTGAACCATTTATATATTTAATTTTTACTTATTAGTGTAATTTTTTTATGTTTATCTTATTTCTATGAATTTTTTTTGGTAAAGGTATTACTATGAACTTTTCTAATGCTTATTATACCAAAATTTTACCAAAAAAAATACAAAAAAAAAAAACTGATAAATTAAAATACGGTTAAAGAACGCAATGACTAATATTAATTGAAAATCTCAGCAACTATTATCAAGTTTGTGAGAGGTAAGACATGCTATTGTCCATTCAATTTATATCTATAGAAAATTCTAATAGGTCACATAATAAATTAACTTGATCTTATTATTTTGTAACAAACAAATATATTTATATTTTAAATATCAGGTTGTATTTGTTTTTCAAACATCACATATCTTATTTCAATTCTAGTTTATCTTACATTAGTTCAAATAAACATAAACCTTTATTTAAATGCTGCAACATTAATAAGAAATATTATCTAAGCTTTCACAAAAAATATCAGATGGTTTCAGTAAGATAATAATGATAAAATAAATAGATAAATAGACAAAGCAACTTGAGTAGGAAATGTTATGAAAGCCTACCTCAGCTAAGCAGCTGAAAGAATGAAACTATAATTATCAAGTATATCAACAACTGATCGTGCGATGTATGGTTCTCGCAGCGATCAAAAGCCCAAAAGGATATGTATATATACAAGACCACTGCAACTATATCTCATAATATTACATCATTATTTCTCCCGTAACATTACGTCATCCCTTTTCCTGTCGTTGTATAATTAGACTTTATCAAGTAGGTTGGCTAAAGGTGGTCCAGTTCTGCATCCTGCCAATGAGACGTTAGAAGAGGTAAAGTTTTTTTTGTTCATTTTGAAATCTTTTTATGTTAAAAGTATATTGCTACGTTGGCTAAAGGTGGTCCAGTTCTGTATCCTGTCAATGAATACAAACAAAAAGGAAATCGGGCCAATCAATAGATATAGACCATAGACCATAATCCATCTTTTCATTGGCTAGTTACAAAGAACCGGACCAATCCATATCTATATGTAAAGGCTCCTAATGACCGACCTTTCTTTTCAATCATATAATGTAATACCAGATTTTTTTCAAACAAAGCTTTCTCCTACTTTCTTTTATATTTCTAAAGATAAGATTTCAAAACAAACAAAAGGAAAAAATATCTCATTGGTAGGATTCAGAGTTAGGACAATTTATCATTTTTAAATAAGATTTTAAAACAAACAAAAGGAAAAAATATCTCATTGGCAAGATTCAGAGTTAGGCCAATCTATCATTTTTAAATAAGATTTCAAAACAAACAAAAAGAAAAAAATATCTCATTGGCAAGATTCAGAGCTAAGCCAATCTATAATTTAAAAGTTTTAAATGATAGATTGGCTTAGCTCTGTATCTTGCCAATGTTGAATGGAAAATACAGCATCATGATTCACGAGAAGCCAATTTCCTTTTGAATTTCTTCCTGTCACACTGGACAAAGCATATATGATTTCGGAATGGATTGAGTTATTGAGCATATATGGTTTCCAAATTTTCATTTCCTTAACTTTTAATTGTATTTCTGAGTTTAGATAATCCACACCAATTACTCGTATTGTAATTTCGTCATTTCCAATGTCATTTAATTAACTTTAGATAAAACGTTAAATTTGATTTTACTTAGTTCAGTTGATGTTATGTGGATTAATAAAACAAATGGAAGTATGACCTACAGAGATGTAAACTTATACAAATGTTTTTTGTTTTTTTGATAATTTAATTTTACTTAGTTCAGTTGATGCTTTTTTTATTAATTAACATTTCCAACGTTTATTTTTTTTACTCATTCAAATTATGTTAAAATCTACCTAAAATTAGAATTCATCATATCCAAATTGATGTTAAATTCTTGTTTTAATTAATAATGCGATGTTTGGTTCTCATATATATAAGACTGGGCAAAACTTACATATAGTAAGTTACGTTCTGTGCATCTAGTTCCTTGAATAAAATTAAGACATGTGGCTAATTAATGCCCATAGCAAATGGCGTTAATTGTTTGCCCGCGTATCTCAGCTTCTCTCTCATCTCACAGTCTCACTTCTCTCATCTCAATTGCTCTGTTTTATGACTTTTATCAAGCCGCCATTTGCGAGCCATGAGAGACGGAAAAAGAGGAAGAAACAACCACCATCAACACCAAGAAACCTCCCCCATTCACACACCAAAAACCCAAACCCACAGCCTCAAACCCAAACACTATAACCACTACTTTGTGCCCAGATTTTCCTAGATCTAAATAAAACCAAACAAATCATTCAAATAAAAACAAAACCCACCATGATCGGGATCCAAATCGTTTGGTTTGCTGGGTTGAAACCGCCTTGGATGGCGGCATGTGGTGAAGCTAAATCAATGGCTTGAAAGATTTCCGTGAAGCAAGATTGGTTCAGTATGGGTCAGATTCGCGTTTTATGGGTGTGGGTGACGATTAAAGTGAGATTTTTCTTCCCGTGAACCGCCGTGTGTAGCGATTTTGTGGCGGCCGAAATGGGTTAAGTGGATGCCAATCGGACATGGGTGAAAAAACTTACGGGTATCTTAAAAATTGATCAGACATGGTTGTTTCTTCCTCTTTTTCCGTCTCTCATGGCTCGGAAATGGCGGTCTGATAAGAGAAAGCAGCTGATATGAGAGAAGTGAGACTATGAGATGAGAGAGAGGGAGTAGTTGAGATGAGAGAGAAGCTGAGATACAAGGGCAAACAATTAACGCCGTTTGCTATGGGCGTTAATTAGCCACATGTCTTAATTTTATTCACGGAACCGGATGCACTGAAGGTAACTTACTGTATATAAGTTTTGCCTAGTCTCATATATATGAGAACCATACATCGCATTATTAATTAGTTGAGTTAAACTCCCAAAAAAAAAAAAAAAAAAATTCATTAGATTAGGTTGATAGTTGATGGTTGTAGAGGGTCGTTCTTTCAGCTGCTACACAATTGCTATAACTGAGGTAGGCTCTCATAACATTTCCTATTCAACTTTCTTTGGCTATGGACATATATAATCAGTCTCATGGGCTGTCCAAAGTAATTTTAATTTTTTTTTTTAATAATTTTTTAGAAACTTTTGGATTTGAAAAAAATATGAAAATGTTATGTATGAAATTTAGTTTAAAAACACTTTATCTATAATATGAATACATCACTCCAACCCTTCCAAATATAAAATTCTGGCTAGGCCCCTACATCTATTTCTTTATTTTATGGTTATTAATTGTGTTCAACCACTCATAAAGCGACATGTGATGGTAAGAAATTTTGAGCATCCACAGATGTTAAGGATAATGCTAATCTCCAACTAACAATTCAGAATGATAAAGATCAAGGATAGCTATCTCTGTTGATAAGCTACCTATGTTGATAATGATAAGTCTCCAAATTTGTGTTTGTGTTTGTTTTTTTTTTTTTTTTTTGGTAATTCTGGATCTACAGATCCACTTCTATGGGATCTGTTGGTGGTGATTTTTTTTTTTTTTTTGGTTGCCTACATATATATTTTTTTTTTTTTTGTCTATGTTTTTATGTTCTCGGTTTTTGTGATTTTGTGAATTTGTTTCATTGACTGTGCTGTGTTTTTTTTAATCTATGAAGTGTTATTTTGTTGTGATTTTTTATCTTGGATTTTACTGTGTAGGGTTTTGTTAACGGGTGTTTTTAGGACAATTGTTAAGGAAGCACTTATTGCTTGTACTTTATAAAAAAATAGTGAAATTTTAATATTAAAAAAAAAAAAAAACAGCTTTTAAAATTATTTTAATATTAAAAATATCCATAAAGTAAACGCATTTAATGTTTCTTAACAAAATGGGATAGAAGATTTTCACTCCCCTTAGGGCATCCATTAACAAAATCCGTGTAAAAATGTATTTACTCTTTTTTTAAAAAAAACAAGCCATGAACCTAATGGTATACTAACTTTGTTAAACTAACTTTTCATCCAAAAAAAAAAAAAAAACTTTGTTAAACTAACGATTCTAAAGAAATAAGATGGATGGAGGAAACAGATACTTCAATACCCATATATTTGCCATTAACGCCCCAGACCTCCACATATAGAACAATGTCGCATTTGACAACAAAGAATCTGAAGGCTCTGTGGCCATTAAAGCTTCATGGTCTGCTATGTCTTTTTTTCTAAACTTCTTGGTGTCATTCCTATTGATTGAGAAATTATTCAGTCCACCAAGTAAATACGTCATCTGTCTACCATCCAATAGTTAAATGACATATGTTAAAAAGCAGACAAGTCAGACGTTAGCTTTTAACAATAAAACACACCTTAAGTTAACGACGTTTAAAAAAAAATTTTGACTCTCTCCCTTACATTTTCTCTCTCTTTACCTTCTCTCTCTCCCTTTACGAGATGGCTGACCTGAGGCTCCCTCATCGGTGTTTTCCTTCACCTTATCGGTAAGGTCATGGTTTTCTATTTGATTTTTGTTTGGTTTTGATTTGGGGTTCTCTTGCTTTGAATCTTTGGGTTTCAGAAAAGGGGATTTCTGGAGTTTTGTGGGTAAAAATATCTTGCTTAACTTTAATTTGAGTTTCTTTTTCCTTAATGTTCATTTTTGAAAAAAAAAAAAAAAAAAGATTTCTTTCCGCTGGATTTTAGTTTTTTATTTTATTTTTTTTTAGTGGAGGAAAGTATTTTTTAAGAAAATTAGATCCGATAATTGATCTGCAAAGAAAGTATTTGTAGATAAATGGAATGATTGTATATAAACCAGAGACCATCTTCTTCTTTTTTTCCTTTGCTCCTACCCAAAGAAATATCATGAATCTTTGCTTGATTTGATATATTGAATGCTGCTGGTTGTCAGAGATATAAAGAAAGATGGGAGAGCTTAAAGAAAGTTCAAGACTATGTTCTTAATAGAATTTGTGTTGCAGATGGGGGTAAAGAGAGAGAAAAAGTAAAGGGAGAGAGAGTCAGATTTTTTTTTTTTGTTTGTTTAAAGTTTAAACGTCGTTAACTTAACGTGTGTTTTATTATTAAAAACTAAGGTCTGACTTGGCTAATTTTTAACAGATGTCATTTAACTATTGAAATGGTGGACAGATGGTGGACAAGTGATGGACTGAATAATTTCTCCTATTGATGATGCTAATGGAACAATTATAACAACAACCATAACAGTGAGACTTCAACCAAAATAAATAAATAACAATGAGACTTAAAAATAGTCTATACACTTTATATATATACATAAAAATTAAAGGAGCAAATCCAATGAAATTTGTTTGAGCTTTAAATTTCCATGATCGGAAAAACAGCTAATATTTTCCATTTAGAAGAAGCATAGATTCTGATATTACATTTTCATTCTTAATAAGTTGACTTCCACATTCATGAGATTAAAACAAAAGAGAAAGAGGCAAGGATAATCGCGAGAATGCTAAAAGAGAAAAAGACAACTATTTTAAAATAGTAATAGAGATATATATATATATATATATATATATATATATATATATATTACAAAGAGAAGACGTATAAAATTAAAAAAATATATAAAAAAAAAAAACAAAGAATATATATATACACATTCGTGGTAAGGTGAGTAAAACCCCTCCTCGAGTCACTGCCTTGCCAACCTGTTGGGGCGGGGAAGGGTAGAGTGTGGCATGACGGGTCAAGTGGAGCAGGCCATTTTTGTCATCCCTAGTTTCGAAACTCTCTTATTAGTTGATGAACCAAGGTCTATGTCAGGTTAAGCCCACTTGGGTAACCAAGCCTAGGCCTGCCCCCAAGTTTTAACCAATTTATTTTACATGATCCTCCCCAAAAGATTTGAGTTTCTAATGCTAGAGGGCAGTTTAAGTAGGTTATGTTACTTTTAGTTAACATGTACTCTCGTTAAGGGTATAGATTGCAACAATTTTGATACTATAGGACCAAAGGTATGAATTGCTGCAATTTAATCTTTAGGGTTTAATTTGACACCAAGGTCAAATTCTAGAGTTTATTATGTCTATCACATGTACTTAAAAATATGAGCAATGTTACAGATATAATATTTTCACAACAATATTGAGTTGACAAGTTTTTATTAGATTTCATGTGTACCTACCAATTACTATACTTTATTATTTATCATTCACAACTTGACACCTCAATATTATTGTGAAATTGTTATGTTTGTAGTTTTATTGTAAAAATATTATTGGATATCAAGTGATCATAAGTTCCCCCTAGTATTAAACGAAGATTGAGACGATATTAAAAAGAAAAAGAAAAAAAAATCAGATTCCTTATTGAGACGATAAAAAAATTTAATTTAAAAAGAAGAAGAAGAAGACTGGAAATGAAGAAATTGAGATGATATTCCCAAGACTTTAAGAAACAATTTGTTGGCAAGGTTAAACATTATGTACAATGAGAACAAAATGTTTAGCGTTTAACAGTCTTGACCAGGACAATTTATCTGACCCATGTCAAATATTCCCATCACAGGTTTGGTACGTACCACTGTTTCATTCACTAATGTTTTTTACAACTACGTCAGAATAAAAAACATGTCACGTTTTATCAAATATAAAAAGACAAGCCTATGGAATAAGGATTTCTTTTAACTGTCATAGGGAATTCCCAACCTGTAGGAGATTGAATTTGAATTTCTAGGTAGCCATAATGACTCTTCGCTGATTCTGTGCTAGTTAGTATAAAGTTCAAGAGCCATAGACAGCTAGTTGAACTTTATAATCAGTGGCAGAGCCTTAAAAATTTTCTAGGATATCAAGCTATATATAACAAAATTCTTTAGTATTAAAAAAAAAAAATGGTAAATTACATTGATATCTCTTCTTTTGAAAAATCTAGACTCGCTACACTCTAATTTGAGGAAATAACACTCCTCTCCCAAATTTACAAAATAATTATCACTCCCAAATTTGCAAACTAGAAGGGAATAATCCATTATTTATTTACAAAGATCGATCCTTAATTAAGAACTGAGCTATTCTTTTGAATCATATAATGCAACACTAGATTTTTTCCTTGAATACAAACAAAAAGGAAAGGGCCAATCAATAGATATAGACCATAGACCATAATCCATTCTCTCATTGGCTGGTTACAGAGAACCAAGCCAATCAATATCTATATGTAAAGGCTCCTAATGACTGACCTTTCTTTTCAATCATATAATGCAATATCAGATTTTTCTCAAACAAAGTTTTCTCCTACTTTCTTTTATATTTTTGAAGATAAGATTTCAAAACAAACAAAAAGAAAAAATATCTCATTGGCAGGATTCAGAGCTAGGCCAATCTATCATTTTTAAGTTTTAAATGATTGATTGGCCTAGCTTTGAATCCTGCCAATGTTGAATGGAAAACATAGCATCATGATTCATGAGGAGTCAATTTCCTTTTAAATTTCTTTCTACCACATTGGATGGAGCATATATGGTTCTGGAACGGATTGAGTTAGGGGGCCAAAATGAGACACCCAAACAAAAGGAAAAAATATCTCATTGGCTGGATTCAGAGCTAGGCCAATCTATCATTTTTAAGTTTTAAATGATTGACTGGCCTAGTTTTGAATCCTGCCAATGTTGAATGGAAAACACAGCATCATGATTCATGAGGAGCCAATTTCCTTTTGAATTTCTTCCTTCCATATTGGACGGAGCATATATGGTTCCGGAACGGATTGAGTTAGGGGGCCAAAATGAGACACCCAGTGATGTTCACACCTTAGAAAGAAGATAAAACCAGATCTCTCTTACTTTAAGATTGAGGTAGGACAGTGACCGAAAATCTCTCAACTATATTTTACTCTTCACCTCTCTTTTTCTTTGTTGGTTGATCTAGAGTCTTCTTCACGGATTGCCGAAGAAAAAAGAGAAATAGTAAAGTGAAAATATTTTCCGTAAAATATTTTCATCATTTACGGGTGTTTGTTTCGTCGTAAAATCAAAGTCAACTGTAAAACAATTGTTGTTGACCGGAAAATGAGTAAGGAAAATTAGGAAAATGGTTTACGGAAAAATTTTCCGTAAACCATTTTCCAAAACACGCGTGAGCTTCTCTGGACTCATTTCACGCCTCTCACTATCTCTGCTCTCTCTTTCTCACTGTCTCTGCTCTCTGCTCTCTTCTCACTCTCCCAACAGCCACCCGAGCCACCCCCAGCCACACGGCCTGTGCTCTCTCTCTGTTCTTTTTCTCTGCTCTCTTTTTCTCTCTCTGCTCGCTTTCTCTCTCGCCCAGCCAGCCCGGGCCACCCTCAGCCACCCCGTCGCACCGATCACACAGCAAAGGCCCACCCTCCTCCGATCTGCTTCTCCCACGGTAAACCCCCACCCCCTCCGATCTCTATCTCTCACGGATCAGATCTGATCGGTAAGATCTTGATCTGATCTGGTGAGAGACCCATTTCTATTTTTTATTTTTTATTTTTCATTTTTTGTTTGATTTGGTGAGAGACCCATTTCTGATATGATCTGATCTGGTGAGAGACCCATTTTTATTTTTTATTTTTTGTTTGATTTGGTGAGAGACCCATTTCTGGTTTCTTTACTACTGAATAGAGGTTAATTACACACGTATATAATAATAGCCTTCAAATATTGTTGTCAGTTAGGTAACAGTTATATAGTTTGTTCTTCCCACTGATTCACAGCTCCTTCAACTGCACTGTCTCTTCGAGTTGTATGTGTGGGAAATGATGAGACTGGAGAAACTTTGTCTACTGTAATGTTATCCTTAACATCTAAAAGAGAGAGAACTCCAATAACTTTATAATTTAGTGGAACTATATCTTTAAGTATGAAATTATGGGGTTCAACCATTATTTATGATTATAGAAGTGTAAGATTAAGTTTAAGAATCATTTATCATAAAATGGAAGGAAATAAATACTCCCTTTTGTTATTTTCATCCAATGTAATGGAATGGTTAAGCCAGGCATAAGATATTATGTCCTGCCTTGTGTCATGCATCGACCATCCTTTACATAACCAACTGAAATAAGTACAGAATCTATGTAATAAAAGCAACCTCACATCATTTTTGGTGATACCATATGGTTTCTTAGTGGGTTTGTTTTGATAGCTGTATCAGGTTGTTGTTCAAAGCTCTGAATCTAGCTAGATGAATATGTGATATGCCAAACCCAGATGTTGCCGAACACAGTTAACACATACCTTGAGCCCTTGAGGTGTCATACAATCTATGCTTTTAAAGATCCTTCCTTTATTGATTTATTTCTGTGTTTGTTTTTTTAGAGATCATAATTTATATTCATATATGTTGATATATATATATATATATATATATATATATATATATATATATAAGTGCTTTTACAAGAAGAACCCTGATATGTCTTCCAATCTATCAGAAGAAATAACATTGTAAAATTTCATAGGATGTGAATTTCACACTGCATTAGTTTCCAGGAACTAATAGATGAGTTGGGGATATCTTTTGTTTATTTGTTTATTTTTTATTTTTTATTATGCTCAGTTCTGTCATGAACTTATTGTTACATTTTTTTCTTACCTCAAACAGAACCATTTGTCCAGGCTAGCAGGTGTGTCTTTTGTAGTCCCAGTTGTGAATTAATGGTGGCCTTCCCTACCCAAGAGTGTGATAAAGGATGACTACAGGAAGAAACTTGTGAAATGGTCAATCTGGTTTGCAAATCATGTTCCTGCACTACTATACTGGTGGGTGAATCAAAAATGGCCCCCTTCAACTGCTGTCCTGGAAAGAAACCCGATGTTCTTCAATGACCAAGACATAGAAGTTTTGAGGACTGTATTTAGGAAATATGTTTAGTATTTTGAGTATGTATTAAAAATTGGATAAGTAGTGTTATGGTTTATATATGTTATGGGAGTGGTTATAAATTATAATTTTGGATGGTGCCAATTGTTTGTTATTTTCATTTATCAAGTTTATTTATCATATGAAAAAACTTGTATTAGTTTTACAATGTTGTGATGGATGAGTGTTTATACTTCTAAAAATAAATACCTTTTTTATTTTAGGTTAAAAAAAAAAAAAACATTTTTTCATTTTACGTCGTGCCAAATACCGTAAAATATTTTCCGGAGCATTTTCCAGAACGCAAACAAACACCGGAAAAACAAATATTTTCCTGTAAATTATTTGCATTTACAAATATTTTACGGTGGAGAATATTTTACGTCGAAACAAACGGAGCCTAAAGTGAAAAAGTAGAAAATATGTGGATCAAAGATTCAAGTGTCACTCACGTGTAAAAAGAAGAAGAAAAGTCAAGAAAGTTGATCTAGAGTCTTCTTCACGGATTGCAAAAGAAAAAAGAGAAATAGTAAATGAAAAGTGGTTGAAGAAGCAAAAAGAGTAAAGTGAAAAAGTAGAAAATATGTGGATGTGGTTGAGAGTTGAAACAGTACCGGTTTCCATTGTACAATATCGGTTTTTGTAACTAATGTTTAAAAATTACTGTTCATTAAGTCAGTGTTCCAACTTAAAAATGAACTACTCAGTTAAAAAATTAACACCATTAGTCAAATTTGGTCAAAAGGAGGTGGAGTTTTTATTATTTTCAAAAAAGTAAAGTGGAGTGGAGTGTTAATTTTCAAAACTAAGGTGTGTCGAATCTAGTTTCGCTAGAACAAAGAAGTGTCAGTGTAATTTACCCTATTATTTAAAAAGAAAAAAAAAATCTCTTTATTTCTTTTTGTTATTATTATTAGGTTTAATTACAATTTTAGTCCTCAACCTATGGTCTTTGTGTCAAAATGGTCCTCAACCTTTCAACTGTCTCAAATTGGTCATCAATCTTTCATTCTTGTGTCAAATTGGTCCTTACCGTTAAGTGATAGATGAAAAATATTGATGTGGCTAACGGTTTGATTAAAAAAAAATAGAAAAAAAAATATGACTTAAAATGAACTGACTCACACGTGCCAAGGATTGAGGACCATTTTCAACCCAGCGTGCACACAATCTTCGTCTTTGGGATACGACCATCGTTTGGGGGTTAAATTTAGTATTTTGTTGTTTGTATTATGGATTTTTGGTTTTTAGCTTTTTTTGATCGGTGAGAAAGGGTTGGATTGTGAATTGAATTCTTGATTTGGACACAATCTCTTGGTTTACATTAATTGGATGGGTTTGTTTGCTGAGAATACGTAGGAAATAAGTTGAATTTGAACAAATAATCGAAGCTGCCCCCAAGTTTTAACCAATGTATTTTACATGATCCTCCCCAAAAGATTTGAAAATATATAGTATTATAAATATAGGTCATTCTACGGTACCCACAGTTTTTTTGTGGGTATCGTACCTCTAAATGGGTAACCTGTTATAACAGGTCACCAAAACATCACATTAATGGTACCATCATCACATTTGATGGTACCAATATCACATATAATAGTACCTTCATCACATTATTTAGTACCTTTATTCACTTCACATATAATAGTACCTTCATTACAATTATGGTACCTGATACCAATATCACATATGATGGTACCTTATATCACATATAATGGTACTTAACATCACATTGATTAGTACCTTAATTTTGTGTCACATTTTATGGTACCAACATCACATGTAATGGTACCAAATATCACATATGATAGTACCTTTATCACAATAATGGTACCTAGTACCAACCTCACATATAATAGTACCTTATATCACATATAATGGTACCTAACATCACATTGGTTTGTACCTTAATTTTGTGTCACATTTTATGGTACTAACATCACATTTTATAATACCAACATCACATTTAATGGTATCAATATCACATATAATAGTATCCTATCATCACATTAATTGGTACCATAATTTTAAAATATATATATATATATATATATATTAAAAAATTAGATACTATCAATTTCATAAATACATCAATTGTGATGTTACCTATCATACTATTGGTTAATACTTATTTTATTTAATTAATAATATTAGAAAAATTAAACAGTACCAAACAACAAAAAATCAAATTTGTTGGTAAATGGTACCCTAAATCTAAGAACCCTAAAATCTTTGTATAACCTTTCTCCTTAGCCTCCGCCTCTCACCTGTCTATTCTTTTCTTCTTTTTTTCCTTTTAAATTTTAGATTTAGAATGGGGCAGGTCAGTGAAATTTGTATTTTGTTTGCTAATCTTTTCTTTTGTTCCAGGCCACCGTAAACAATGAAAGTGAGAAAGAGAGAGAGAGAGAGAGAGGGAGAGATGAATTTAGGGGATATGTTAAGAATTGGGTCTTATACCATATTTTACCTTTTCTAGTTTTCTCAGTTCTATAGGCTATTGTATACTTGTTTGCGATCTAATGATGTTTCATTGGTACATTTGGCTGCTATATATTAATGGGTCTCTTGCTTGTTCTGTCTAACAGAGGAAACTGGAAGGGTTTAAAATGGGTAGACATGAGAAAACCATTGTTAGGCTATGGAAATTTTAATTCCTCCCCTCAGCTTATTGCCAATGAGAGAACGAAGCTTGTAATGGTTTATTTGACTTTTTGAGCATCTGGGAATATGATGAGCCAGTTTCAAGAAAGAGCTTTGAACTTTAAAATGTGTGCTACCATATAGTATGACTACTATCCAGCAAAATCTATTTCATTGTTACTTGCTACTATAAATTTGCTACAGTAAAATATCTGAATTCATTAAACTTCATCAAATTGTATGGCACCTTTGGTACTAGATGATGAATATTGACCCAACAAAAAATTTACTAGAGGTAGTATGTAGTAGCACTTTTATTCTTCATTTAGATAAGATCAAAGATTAGTGCTATGACCATTTTGGCTCCTACATGTATAAGAAAGGTTGTGATTCTTGCCAGCTATTATAATGACTTAATCTGTATTGAGGAATTACACTTTAAGATCTCTCTCATTGTGTATGTCATTTTAAGATTACTATTATCATCCATATATAATTTCTTTTTAGTGGATTATGACTTTTTCTTGCAGATGGCCAGGATTGAAGTCCAAATTAGAGCGACTTTATCTAGTAGTTATCTCATGAATGAAGAGGCTGTGTGAAGAAGCAACAGTGGAGGGAGTTGTTTGAGTTAAAGGCGACATTAGAACATTTAGGTTTTATGATTGTGATGTCAATCTAAATGTAGGTGCGGAGGAAGGGAGATTTTGTTTTTTTTATTTTTTATCTCAAGAAGTTGAACTCTCCTCTCTTTTCTAATTTTATAATTTTCTATTTTAGTTGTTTCTATTTTCCAAAGTCCTGTTTTTGCGCTCCAAATTACACTTTCTTGGTTTACCAATGGACTTTCTTAGGAGACCAATGGACATTCGCTTATTGGAAGACATTCGAAGCTGGAACTCTATTGAGCTCACTCTAGTCTCTCTGTAGTAATAAATTGATGTAATTTCAAAACACATGTAATGTGACTATGTGAGTTTGTTTATTGATTGCCCATTGTAATTGAATTCATTTTCAAGGATCGGTTTTCATTGAGAGATTGTTTGTAGACACCAATTCCTTAAAAGACAAATGAGCAATGTCTTTGCTGTTGTCTTTCCATGATAATATTAATGTATCCTTTGTCATCGTCATATCATTTTTCCAACTCCTTTAAATGAGATAAGCCACAAATATATTTGTAATGCATAATCCCAAACAACTATGAGCAAAGTTCAAGTAGTTAAAATCAGTACTCACAGAAAAGTTCTAAAAGCTCATGTTTTTAATATATTTCACTCTTTGCTGACAACTTCAAGTGCAAAACAAATATGTAAAAAAAATGATAGAAACAGTACTCACATAAAAGTTCTAAAATCTCATATTTTCATTTGCTCTAAAGTCTAATGTAATATACAAATCTCATATTTTTGATTAATTTCACTCTTTTCTGACAACTTCATGTAAGATACAATAATTCTTAGTGGTCTTCTTTCTGTCATTGACAAAGATGATGATTCTTAGCCTTGGAGTTCTCTCTCTTGAAAGCATAGAAAAGATCAATGCCAAGTAAAGCATTAATCAAGTTCATTCCAGCCATCCCAAATAAGGCGAGCGGCAGCTCAATGCTCGGTCCAAACTATTATGAAACAACATAATTCCATCAAATATTTTACAGAATTTCACACAACAAAAGAAAAAAAGAGAAAGCAAGAGCACCCCAGAAAAAATGACATGTTTATGTGTATTGTGGCAGATATGTGTGTAATTTCATTGGGACTATTTATTGCAGATATTATAGGAGTGTGTCCAACCTTCAAAATAAATTTGTGTGTAATTTCATTGGAACAATTGTGGATGTCCTATTATCAGTGACTAAACATCCTTCAAATAAATTCTTATAGTTGTGCCTTTTTTTAACTAGAGATGATTCACAGATGGATACCAAAAATATTCTTTTCATTTGTTGTGGAGCATTTGTTGATTTGGAGAAGACGATTTCAGAGAGGTAATACTTTTCTTGTGCTGGATGTTAACAGAATTTTTTTTACTATTGTTGGCTTCTCCTGTGATGGGACTTCTAAATATTTACGTTCTTTTTTCCAGACGACAAGATTCTTCCATTGGCTTTGGAGCTCCAGTTCGTGCAAACATGAGAACTGGTGGATCGACCAATGCTGAAGTGACATCCTCATTGTTGGAATCTATGAGAATCCACCCAATATGGTTACAAATTTTTTTAATATTCTTGTTGATTGCGTCCTGCTTTTATATTTTCTGTGCAATGTAAATTCTGATTCCTCTCATTATCTAGCCTTATGGGTTTTTAATGAACTTGTAGGTAGAAAGTAGTGATCTTATTGCATATGGCCTCATACCTGAATTTGTTGGAAGATTTCCAATTTTAGTGAGTTTGTCAGCTTTAAATGAAGACCAACTTGTTCAGGTGTGTTCTGTCATTTTAATGTTTAATCTGTTAAGATTTTTCTGTGTCAGTTACTTTTTAGGGCCTTAACATGCTCACTGAGTCTCAGAGGGATAAATGGGGTTTTGTATTTGCAGTTTTGTAACTTTAGTATGCCTAATTGTCTCAAACTCCAAAATGTTTTATCATTTCTGTTTTATATAATAATCATATGATGTTGCTTCCAAAGTTGTGCTTCTACCAGGCAGTAATTCCAGAAATTGGAAGTCTAGAATTTGTTGGTTTTCTCCCTTTTTTGGTTGACAAGGAAGCAGTTAACTTTTAAAATGGTTTATTTATGCAAGATAGGTACTCACAGAATCAAAAAATTCTCTTGCTAAGCAATACAAGAATATGTTCAGCATGAACAATGTAAGCTTTTGAACCATTGCTTCTGTTGTCAGTATTTTTTATTGCAGATGTGGTAACCCTCTATGTGGTACTTTTGGTACTGCTTGTCTGTCAATAAAATTTCAGGTCAAGTTACATTTTACTGGGAATGCTTTGAGATTGATTGCAAAGAAAGCAATAGCAAAGAACACTGGTGCCCGTGGTTTAAGAGCCATTTTAGAAAATAATCTTACAGAAGCAATGTTTGAGGTATACTTGGGTCCTAGTATCTGCCCTAGTCATTATAATTGTATGCAACTATGCTTTTTTGGCTTTTGTTTTATCCCCTTTTTTGAGCGAAGCAACTGTGGTAGTTGAATATCCCTTGCTTATTTGGTAAAATTTTGCTAATTAATCACTTACCCATCTTGGGTGAAATGGCCTAAGTATTCTGATTGATTCAACTCTATATGACCTTAAATAAATGTTAGCTTTCAGCTTGAAGGTCTATTATGACAATATATCACTCCCTAATGGAAGCATTCTTTTTTCTCATTTTATGTATAGATTCCAGACATCAGGGTGGAAAACGATACTATAAATGCAGTTTTGGTTGATGAAGAGGCTGTTGGGTCTGTGGATGCTCCTGGATGTGGAGCAAAAATACTTCATGATGATGACGCATTCAATCAACTGCTTCATGAGAAAAAGTTTGGGGATCCCATGGTATGTTTTTCTACTGTGTCCACCACCATTAGTGACCCTCCTCAATCTTTTTATTTTTATTTTTTTTAATCCTCAATAATCCTCAATATTTTTCTTTTAACTTTTTTTTTTCATTATTATTTTTTGGTTTTCACTGCTCTAAAATTTGAGTGGCTTGAAAGCTGAATGGACTGGCAGCATGTCTTAAATATTGTCTAGATCAGAGCTTGTTGATTATTGTCATTATGATGACTAATGACATTGTAAGGGACACAATAATATAGGAGAGTTGAATTTGGGATAAAAGATTATTTCTGGAAGAAAATAAAAATATGCAGCTAATGAGTTCTAGGTCAAATGGCACATTCTCCCCTTGTAAGAACACGGTCAGAGTTGAGGTCGTGGCTCAAAACCAAGTGGGATACGTGTGTAACTGATCTATAGGGGGGAAAATGTATAATCTAAGAGTGCAATTTAGAGGATTACCAATTGGAGACATGATGCATTACCATATTTTGTCTTTTTGAACAACCTCCTCATGGACTCTATGATAACATTCCTCTTTAATGTATAACTAATGTTAAAATCTAATGACTCTTATTTTTCAGAAATATGGTTTTCATGTAGTGCTCTGTTAAACCATTTAGGGCCTTATGACCCTTAGAGAAGCACATGAAACCCTTTGATCTTCCTAATTGCTTAAATAACATAATCAACATTGGTTTTGCAGGGGAGTTGGGGTGACTGAGAGTGAGTTTTTGGAAGGTGAATTGCAGGTTCAGTCAGAAAGCCATTCGTTTATGAATTTTATGTAATTTAGAATGTGTAAAAAGAGCATATCTGTATGCACAGTAATCAAAGGAAATAAATCTCATATTTCAATTGCTTCTCTTGCCTTTCATTCATAGCTTGCTGTTTGTCTTTACTTCTTATCCATGTTCAGTCTTTCCCTTCACTCTGAGTCAATTGGATTGGGTAAAATGACTCACCAGCAGTGTGCCCTTGGGAATTTGGTTGAAGCTGGAGATGGTATCTTGTGTAATGAGTATATGGATACATCACTCTCACATACATTTGGGATCAACATATGTCGATCTCAATATTGTCTAGTGTCAAGTTTTACCTAGTGAACACAAATGCTAGTTGAAAATACATGCTTGATTTATCTCATGTGAGAAGTCCCAGTTTTGCTATCCAAGTTTTATATAATGTTGTCTTTTCCCAATTAGGAACCAGGAAGCCTGTCCCTAGTAGTTAGCCTATACCTAATTGCAATCAAGAGTGTGAGAGAATGCTTAGAACAGTACTAGGGAACCACACACGATTCCTTCATAGAACAGGAGGGCTGCTTTGCTCGAATATCCTCCCATGCCAAAGCACGATAGAATTTACTAAATTTAGACAGCTTCCAATGTACAGAATCACGATTCTCATTCTCTACTTGGAATAGTTTGCTTTGAACTAACATCAAATCCTCTGATCTAACTGGTTTCCACCTCCACTGGCCATCCTTAATATCACTAGAAATCTTTGCATTAAAAGAGCTAGCATTTTCATATATTAATCGTTGTCCAAATTTTGGAAATAGAGGCCCATCCGGATTGCCATGAATCATGACATAGAAACAAACAGTCCCCTTCTATTTTGTGCTGAATGTATGGTCTGGCAGCATCTCTCAATTTCAAGATTTTCCTGCAAGTCCAAGAAGAAATGCAAGGAACCTTATCCATAAACTCCTATTCCTCAATAAATAGACATGCACCCATACTACCCAATGGAATTAGGCATAGCAAAAGGTTCCATATATGCTTCATGAAAGTAAGAGATAGAAGTAAAACCAAAACATTTAAACATGGGTTTTGTTAACCAGTGCCCTTAGGGCAATGGTTAAGGAACATTTAATGTTTCTACTTTATAGAAAGTAGTGAAATTTTAATATTAAAATAATATATAGAAAGACTAAAATACCCTTAAAAGTTGTTTTTGTATTATTTTAATATTAAAACTTCACTACTTCCTATAAAATGGAAGCATTAAATACTTCCTTAACCATTACCCTAAAGGCATTCGTTAACAGGACCCAACATGGGTTTTGTTAACCAGTGCCCTTAGGGCAATGGTTAAGGAACATTTAATGTTTCTACTTTATAGAAAGTAGTGAAATTTTAATATTAAAATAATATATAGAAAGACTAAAATACCCTTAAAAGTTGTTTTTGTATTATTTTAATATTAAAACTTCACTACTTCCTATAAAATGGAAGCATTAAATACTTCCTTAACCATTACCCTAAAGGCATTCGTTAACAGGACCCTTATTTTAATATTAAAACTTCACTACTTCCTATAAAATGGAAGCATTAAATACTTCCTTAACCATTACCCTAAAGGCATTCGTTAACAGGACCCAACATGGGTTTTGTTAACCAGTGCCCTTAGGGCAATGGTTAAGGAACATTTAATGTTTCTACTTTATAGAAAGTAGTGAAATTTTAATATTAAAATAATATATAGAAAGACTAAAATACCCTTAAAAGTTGTTTTTGTATTATTTTAATATTAAAACTTCACTACTTCCTATAAAATGGAAGCATTAAATACTTCCTTAACCATTACCCTAAAGGCATTCGTTAACAGGACCCTTTAAACATTTACACAAAACAAAATATGCCTCTTTGTATGCGTTAGACAAGGATAAAGAGAGACAATGTATACCTTTCTCCAATGCAAGAAGGCGTCACAAATAGTAGTGTATTGAGAGCCTGTGAAAACAAACGCCTCAACTTCAAAGAAAATTCAATATCAAAACCAAAACTTATAAGAAAAAAAAAAAGAGCCTAAGGGTTAACCTTTGAAGAAACCAGAGCTGGAGTCCCGCTAATTGATAGCCAAATCCACATAATAACAATCAATACTTTGTATACAAAAGCAAACTCAATAGACAAAAACAATCAATACACACATCCCACATAAGCTGATAGTATTGGGACATCTGATTTTTTACATAACGTCCTAGATCAATGAGCCCTCCACCTGGATATCCTCTGAGGGTCAATCCGCCCACCACGAGTGCACTGCTATGCAAAGCTATTGAAGTCGGCCCAATAGATTCTGCCCTTTCATATGGCGGTGGAGTAGACTTAATAGATTTTTTGTTTGAGGTTATGATGTCGACAAAATAAATCAAAACATATTTTACGATTTAGCTTGCCTTTTTTCTTTTTATTTTTATTTTATTTTTATTTTTTTTATATATATATATTTTTTATCAAATGCTTTCATGGTGTATCATGATTGGATAATTGACAAAATTCAAGGTAATCGAAGAGAGCTGAGCTCATCAAAGTAGGATTCACTTATTGCATGATGTCACTAAATACACATGGATGTGGGCGAAGTCTATTATAATCTGACTTGTAAAAAGCTCTCAACTCAATTGTTGTAAAAAATATTATGAAAATTATTATGCCTATAGCATTACTCATAAAAGATTACACTTATACTTGTGGGGATGTGGGCGAAGTTTGTTGGAACAAGTATGAAAGGAATTCCTATGTGGAATAAAAGTAAAGAAGTTGAGGAGTTTAATATAACATAATAGGGTCTAAACTCACAGGTTTAACCTTTTGGGGTTAAGTGTGTCCCTATATATTATATTAAAGTCTCATGTTTAGTCTCCATAATGAATTATCTCTCTAACAAGTGGTATCACCATATCAGAGCTTATGGTAGTATGCGACAAAGATGGCAAAAGTAGGTCTCTTTCCTAGATAGAGTGGAGATGAGGTGTGTGTACTTTGAATCTCACACAAGTGTACATCATACAAGGCAAACCCATGAAACCCACACAAATGATATTGGAAAAAAGATTCAACAAAGAGTATTGCTAATGGTGCTAGATCAAAGAAGAATATACATTGATATAGACACATAGTGTTAAATTAATTAGCTCTATATATTTTTTTTAAAAGAAAAATTTGTTATTTCTAACATGTGGGATGCTCTTTTTAAACTAGCATTTCATAAATGCATTTCTCTTTCTTTCTTTTTTTAATGCATATAGTATACTTTAATTTTGAAAACATTTAAGGGATATTTTTGGGTTTTGTTAATAATTGGGTGGGGTGGATTTGAGTTGGTACTATTTTTCTGCTATCAAAATTTTTAATATAATAAATTTAAATATGAAATAATTTGGGTACTAACTAATGTGATGATAAAACCATCAAGTGTGATGTTGGTACGATCAAACATGATATTGTTAACATCATATATGATGTAAAATTAGGGTACAAATCAATGTGTTGTTGGTATTATCAAATGTGATATAAAATTAGGTAATATTCTTAATGTGATAATAGTTACCAATTTACCATTATATGTGATGTTAATACTAATATGAATATGGTACCATTAAATGTAATGTATTGGTAACCTGTTATGTATAGTAAGTTTCTTATTAATTAGAAGTACCATACCAATGTGGTTTTTGTCGGATTACCCATTCTTTTCAGTTTTATAATAGTGTATTAATGTCTTGAACTATTTCCTATTCAAGTGGTCGGGTAGTTAGGGGTTTATTTATTACTTCATTAACCTAGCCCTTAGGCCTTAGGGTATTGGTTAGCGAACCCTATTAATATTCAACTAGGAATAATGAATTCATGGAACCGGACAAATTATTCCCAACAAATTATGGTAATTAATTAAAAAAATTTAAAGAAAGAAAGCAACAAGCCATCAACTTGCTAGTTAAAAATATGTGAGCTAAATATATTGAAAGACTTAATACAAGACTTTATTTGTTATATCAACTTGCTGCAAAGAAAATACGATAAGCCATGTGATTGACTAATTAAAAATAACTTAAGAAGTTCGATGGTCTACCGATGAACGAATGAAATGCAACAACTTTCAAACCAAAATAATCATAATAAATAAACAATAAAATGCAGCAACTTGCTATTCTGTTAAGTGTGAAATTAAAAAGGACTGATGGTGAGATAAAAATGGTGTGACACAGAGTGGAGCATAAACTGTGGTACAAAAGATTATTATTCCAATGGTCAAAATCCCTCTTATATGGGAGTAAAAATCTTTTATCCTATTTTTTGTATTCCACTTTATATTCCATCAATTATAATACAACATATGTCTGATTTGTTTCCATTTTAAATTTTAGCTATTTTATAAGAAAAAAATTTAATGGAACATAAAGTGAAATATAAAATGTGGGAAGAAGTAATTGTATTGAACTTAAAATTAAGTTTAAGGACTCAAAAATCAAGTCACATAAAATATGTCTTAAAGATTTAGCCATTGTGTGTTCTTACCATTTTTCATGAAACGTGGAAACTTGACAATACATACACTTTGCTTTCATTTTAAAGGATACATCATAGATCATACATGTTAGTCATTTTTATTTCCATCCATTTATCTTTCCACAATTTCAAGGTATTATTATCCATCTCTTGTTTGTGGATTAAAACATTAAATATACCGGAGATTTCATGCTTGTGATTTCACGATGACCTCCAAGCTCTCCCGCGAATCTTCACAACTGTGAATCTCCTTTTTCTATGTCGACCTTTGAGTTTGGAATCAACTCACACAGCTCTTCGCGCCTCTCCCGCCTTTCGATGCCAACCCATTTAATAAAGTCTTGCCTGCTCATAAAAAACATAGTCTTGCCAGGAAAAATTAAAAACATCAACTTGAAGAAAGGAAATATTCAATAAAGCCCAATAAGTCTTCTGGATCTTGCATAGAATTGATGGATTTGAGAGACAACATATAAAGTTGACTAAAAGCTTAGTCTGATGCATAAAAAAATTTGATATAGTTGCCAAACCCAATAATTTTCTGAGTTATAGTTGCAGTAGTCTCTTATTTAATATAGGTTTGATTATCATCTCATTTTAGTCCTAAACTTTTGCTTCAAGTTTCAAAATAGTCTTCATTCTTTGAAATGTTTCATTTTAGTCTTTATATTTTTAAGTTTGTGTCAAAAATGTCTCTATGTATCAAAAATTTCCATCACTTTTTTCCATTAAATAGTTCACAATAGTGACATTTTTGTCACAAACTTAAAAGTATAAGGATTAAAATGGAACATTTCACACTATATGGACATTTTTGAAATATGGAACAAAAATTGAAAGCTAAAATGAAACATTTAAAATAATGAAGAGAACTATACATCACTTGAGTTGTTGATATATCGTTGGGGCACTTCCAGGGTCGTTCTTTCAAGTGCTACACAATTATAATAACTGAGGTAGGCTTTCATAGCATTTTCTATTCAACCTCCTTTGTCTATCTGTATGTTTATTTTTTTCGTTATTAACTTATTAGTTATTACTTATTAGCTTTAACGAAGTCATCTTTTTATCTGGCAAACCCAATAATTTTCCGAGTTATAGTTGCAGTAGTCTCTTATTTAATATAGGTTTGATTATTCATCTCATTTTAGTCTTAAACTTTTGCTTCATGTTTCAAAAAATCATCCTTTTATCCTTAACCTTCAATGCCAGCACCAGCACCATCACAAATCTTATTCTTTTGTCTTCCTACGATTTTTTTTGTACGAGTTGCAATAGTGACACAGTTGGGCAGTTTTAACGGCAACAACCTTTGACATGATAATCCCAAAATTTCGTTTAAGATTTGCTCCATCATGGGATTTATCCTCCAAATTTGTATATAAATTAGTCACAAATTCGTGCGATACTCGGAAAAGTTATTGAAAATAAGATCTAAATTAATTTTGATTTCTTTTTCTTCAATTATTGAATATGTCATTTTTCTTCTTTGTTGTTTGAAATATTGTAGACAAGATCGATAAAGACTAAAGCGGCTTTACAGATCGGATCCTACTTTTTGTTAAAAAAATAAATAAGAAAATATTAGTAATGATTACCTGATTTTTTTAATTTGAAATTAGAAGCCATTGGACTTTGAAAATCAGTCAAATTGATCCTTATGTCTAAACATCTATGGATAAATGAATTAAAAAATAAATAAAATTAATCATAATTTTTAATTATATTATTGTTCAAAAAAATATATTATTAAATGATTTTTTTAACATAAATGAAACAAAATGTGATTGGAATTTGGACAAAATGAGAAATTTGGATATTTCTTAAAGTTTGAGGGTTTCTATTTTTAAATTAAAAAATCAAGGGGTTTGTTTGATTTTTACCCAAAGTTTAAGGTGATTTTTTTTTTTGCCCCTTAAAATTATGCATAAAAATTAAAATTTAATAAAATGTATTTTTTTTTTGTATAAGTTCAATATAGTTCAATTTTTATAAAACACGATTCATGTTTATATTTACCATATGAATCATGTTTTTATCCAAACATAAACTAAAAGAATACTTAAAATAAGAAGAATGACAAATAAATACACACAAGAACATGATTAATTGATCAAACCATATAATTTTCATAACTCATTTCAAGCTCACGTGATTTCATTATAACAAATCTGTCCACCTTTCTCCACGGCTAGTAACCAAAATTAAATGAAATACATAAAAGAAAGGGAACTCAAAAAATTTGGATGAAAATTGATAATTTATATATGATAATTATTAAAAGACATTTATTATTATTTTGTTTATATATAGGATATATTCTAGTATTATATAATTATTATGATTGTGTACATGTTTGTATTATTTCTATCCCCCAAAAATATTTTTTTATTAATTTTCTAAATTTTTTTATTAAACAAAATCAAAACTTTGTCATTTTTTGACACTTAACGGTAACCTGCTTAACGGAATTAAACAAATGACTGAATTGAAACAAAACCAAACTTAATTAAATGATCAAATTGAAACGGTCAAAATTTAGAAAACTGAATTCAAATTTGACCAAACTTAAAGGATATAATTTGTAATTTAACATATATATAAAGTGTCTAGAATTTTCTGGTTATTTTTGTTGTTGAGTATAAAAAAGAAAAAGAAAAAGAAAAAAGGCTAGACTATTTTAAAGTCTTACTTTTATGGTTACTATATATATATATATATATAACAGTAGCTAATATATTTATATTTGATGCAAAAATAATAATATTATATATTATTTAATATAATTTTATTAAAAAGCCAATTAAATAATTATATTATACTAAACAATTTGCATTCACTATATATTCTGTTTCTCTTCTCTATGATATGAATGTAATTCAAACTAATTTCCTGAAATATTAATGACATCATGCTTGATATAGAATGACCATTACACAGGTAACATGGAAAACTTATTGTAAAAAATTATGAAATTATAGTGTGCCTAAACATCAAGTGTAGTGTCTAATGCTAGGGGCTCATGTATTTGTTATTAGGAAATTTAAGGAAGACAACTTGATAGATGGAGACAAACACTTCAAGAATTGAACTTCAAAATAAACGGTTGGGAAATGACATCAGAACAATGTTTCAAAGGGTGAAGTCTCCATTATCAACTAAGTGCTGCATCTACAGGGTTCCATATTACCTTGGGAAATTAAATGAAGAAGCGTACACTCCTCAGCAGGGACGTAGCTAGGATTTTACATTAGGAGGGGCCGGTGTATCAACCAATTTTTTTTTTTAAGAAAATCCAAAATAGAATCCATATGGTATGAACAAAACATCAAGAGTTGAAAAGATACAAAATAACTATTTTTAATGTATTACAATGCAATTTTCTAAGAAAATAAAAATTGACCCATTTTTACATTACTGAAAGCATCTATGATTGAATTCGTACAAAACGTAACAGTAATTTCCCTTTCAATATATAAAATCAAGGAGCTCATTAAAAAAATCATCTTCCATTTTGTTACGAAGCCTAATTTTGACGATATTCATGGCTAGCGATATGAATTTATTAAGCTATTAAATTAAATTAAATTATAAATTTATGACTAATTAAATGCACTTAATTCAATTGTATTGGATACTTTGTCTTTAAACCCTTAAATTAAAGCTAATAGACAGAACAAAGTAATTTTGTGATATAAGGCACATTACACACACATACATCAATTAACAATCAAACACACACATTGCCGCACACATATAACAACTTCTTTTTCAAAATCTACTAGGAATAAAAGTCCTATACCGAATAGAATCCCAATACTTCTTGGACTTCTAATCCCACTTGAAGTCCTTATACTTGTGCCATGTAGATTAATTCAATTCAAAGCGAGGTGTAGCCGACTTCCAATATCAATCAAAGTCATATTGATAACAGCTTATTTACATAGGTTGTAATCCTCTGCGGCAAAACCAGGTGAACATTTTGTTATTCAAGCCAACTAACACAAACTACCTACTAGTGATTTTGTCTTGGAGAGCTGGTGGGGGCCAGGGCTCCCCTTGGTCCCCATGTAGCTCCGTCCCTGCTCCTCAGGTTATTTCAATTGGTCCCATTCACCATGGCAAGAAAGATTTCAAACCATGGAAAAGCATAAAGTAATATATTTCAACAGCTTCCTAGTCCGAGCTAAGATAAACAACTTGGAGAATTTAGTAAGCACTTTTAGAGTGATGGAAGAAAGCATTCGATGTTGCTATGTAGAGACTATTCAGCCTATCGATCAATGATGATTTTTTGAAAATGATCATGGTGGATGCGAGCTTCATTCTTGAGCTTTTCTTGAGATATAATGAGAAAAGACAGGAAAGTGAGGATCCTATGTTGGTGGAAGCATGGTTATCCAATGTGGTTTGGCATGACTTGTTATTACTTGAAAATCTGTTCCATTCTTTGTTATTGAGAAACTATACCACCTCGCATTGCCCTCTCGCTCAAACTCACTTTCTTTAATTCAGCTTACTTTTAACTTCTTTAATACCTTGAACATTAATGATAATAACTTTCCCGATGAGGAAATACAACACTTCACCCATCTGCTTAGATTCTTTCAACTACCTCCACCCAACAAGAAGAAGCTACCAGACAGATTCCATGAAATGATTTTGCCTAAGTACTCTGCAACCCAATTGCATGAGGCAGGAGTAAAGTTTAAGGTGAGTTCAAGCAAATGCGTACTGGATTTAAAATTCAATGGAGGAGTGCTGGAAATCCCACCCTTAAATTTCAATGATAGTACAGAAGCTCATGTTCGAAACATTATGGCATTAAAGCAATGTGACTACAGAAGGGTGACATACATTACGGATTTCTATTTAATACTGGATCATCTCATCAATACTACCACAGATGTTGATTTACTTATTGATAAAGGAATTGTGTTTAATTGCCTAGGTGACAACAATGCAATGACATCTATGATTAACAATCTTAACAAAGGAATCTTTGCAAGAAACATGAACAATGAGTACTATCTTCTCTGTAAAAAACTGAATGATCATTATGAGGAACCTTGGCACAAAAAGAAGGCGACATTAAGACATCAATATTTTAGTAATCCTTGGAGAACCGCTTCTACCATCGCTGCTATTATTCTTTTGGTGCTCACTTTTATAAAAACAATATTCTCTATCCTCCAAGTAGTCAAAGCTTGAAAAACCCTAAGAGGTAGTTTAACTGCTCCGATCTTAGGTGTGCTTCCCGCAAACTGGCCCAGACATCTAGTTTGAATAATTTGGATGGTTGTTTCATTGCTTAGTTATAAATTTTTATTCCTATGTTATTAATGTCAGTGCAATGCAATTGATCTCTCCTCTGTAAAATACAAGATTGTTGTGTGTTTCTGCATCCTTGTACTAATTATGTATCTTCGATTAATAAAATCTATTGGTGTATGTTGTGCTTGGTGTTGTGCATGTGGCATCAATCAGTATAAAGTTCAAGAGGCACTGGCAACAAGAAATGAGTCCTGACTAATAGTGGGATAAAATAACACTTAAATAAAAAATATACTCCATAATATAATATTAAAAACTAAAAAGACTGTTTTCAGGAACCATATGTTTATAAAAAGAACTGGGAAAATAGCTTGAAACAGCTATTGACCTAGCTACAAAGGGAGTCACTCCATAGTCCATACGCACAATGGACATATGAAACTGTAAACAGGATCACGCTAAATAGAACAGCTGTGACAAAAACTTGTATGAATTTGAAACTTAATAGAACAACCATTGTTGGGTTCTTTTTGTGGGCGGTCATGTGTAAATCGTTAATAGGGACAAAACTATTATGAGGACCAACGAGGGGCCATAATTAACAATCTCAACAAAGGAATCTTCTGGGAAAAATGACATATGATTACTATAATCTCTGTGAAGATTTGAATATATTCTATGAGAATCCTTGGCACAGTTGAATGGCTACATTAAGGCATGATTATTTTCGCGCTCCCTGGAGAAGTGCTTCTACCATCGCCGCTTTTATTCTTTGCACCTGTTACATTGTAGTATTTTTACATTGAATTGTGTTTCCACATCCTTGTAAACTAGTTATGTATCTTCACCACCACAAAAGAGATAAAGACGAATATAATGATTAGTAGGGTTAAACCCACACCACGGTTTGACGTACTTTCTTACACTACCATTAAAGTTAAAAATAAATTATAATCATATATTTTTAAGTTATGGGACCGGTGGGAACAGTTTGTGCTTGTGTTTTGACCTGGAGTTGTCACAAACCATTTCTCTTTAAGGTGAAGATAAGATGGGAGTAGGGTCACTGACAGAAAACATTGGGTTTAGTGAGTTTGTTCAATAGCTTTGAGGCTATGTCGCTCTGGCCTCAAGGCAGTCTCGAGGCGATAATATCGATGATCAATATTCTTAATTAATTTTTAGGGACTATATCATTGACGTAGGATTCAATATTTCTATCCTTATATTTGAGCTTTTGCACCTTCTTGCTTAATTTTATACATATGATCAATATAAGATTTCAAAATCAACAAACAAACAAAAGAAAAAAAAACTATCATCTGATTATTTATTTGCAGAGATCCTTAATTAAGGATCGAATATTCTTTTCAATTATATAATGCAATACGAGATTTATATAAACAAAAAGAAAAGCTATATGTCCATAGACCATAATCCATTCTCTCACTGGCAAGTTCTAAGGAACTGGGCCAATCCATTATCTATATGCATTTGGCCCCTAATTAATGACCAATCTATTCTTTTAATCATAACCGAGACTTTTTCAAAGACAGCTGTTTCACTTTCTTGCAAAGACAATTAATCATAACGACCAAGACAAGATTTTTCATTGCACCTTATTGCTCTACACTACATAAGATTAAAAAATAAAAATAAAAAATTTATATGCTATGTCTTATTTGTTGGACTACCTTTACCGTACCTATTTGATAAAGTCTATGCGTGCAAATTACAATGATAGGAAAAGATCTAACGTAATGCTTATGGAGAAATGGTGACGTAATAGGTTGAGATATAGTTGCAGTAATCTTTTATAAATGGATAAGGTTTGGTTACAAAATTTGTAGTCAATTTGTTACAACCTAATATGTGGTAACTTATAAGACCATCTACATGTATTATTTAAAAGAGTCACATGACTCATTAAATAGGTGACTAAAATACACGTAGATGATTTTATTAATTGACAAGTGCAGTGATAGATGAGTATTATCGCTCGAGCGACTCCATCAGATTTCAAATCTCCTGTAACGTGTTAAGGACATTGGACGTGTTAAAGTGTATTATCATTGTGTAGCATTTATGTGGGATTGACTGAATTGATGGGTGCTAAAATAGGTAATTTCATCAAAAAACACCCTTTTATTGAGCATTTGATTACACACTTTAAATTCTTCATATATCTTCCTTTCTTGGCAATATTTACCCATTTATAAAGAGTCATGATATGTGCAAATCCCTAATTTACACCTTTAATACACACCTCCATAATTTCTGGTTGAGTAATGCTAAAAACACAACCAATTTTACAACCAGATACTTACAAATTGACATTACACCTTTAATACACACCTCCATAATTTCTGGTTGAGTAATGCTAGAGACACAACCAATTTTACAATCAGATACTTACAAACTGACGTTACACCTTTAACACACACCTCCATAATTTCTGGTTGAGTAATGCTAGAGACACAATCAATTGTACAACCAAATACTTACAAACTGACATGGCATCCTATGTGGAGAATACACATCAGCAATTAAACATACCAAATTACCAACTCAACATTAACATTTTAATATTAATAAATCATTAAAATTTTAAAATACCAAGATCTTAAACCCACCCCCCACTAGCCCAACGCCGGCACCCCACCACCCATGTCCCTGTTGCCCTGCCATCTGAAAGCCCATCTCTCTCCTTCATCGCCTCTCTTCTCTCTCTAGCTACACCCATATTTGTAGACCTCCAACCACAACCAAATCTGCAAACGAGGGATTGAACCAAATTCATCTTCAAATCCAAAGCAAGCCACCATTAACAACTACTCAACCCACCAATACAATATAAAAATGAGAAAGACTTAAAGACCCCTTCTATTTTTCTTGTATTCATCTGTTTCTAGTCCACCAACAAGCTGTCTTATCAATTCATACTCCAAGTTGTAATGTGAAAGAGAAAGAACAAAGTAGGTTGCTTTTAGATATTTTGAAAGCTTTATATGATTCCTATGAAAAAAAAAAAAAACTACAAAGCTTTTCATCAAAGCTTCTTCATCACCATAACTCTATCCACTACAGAGCACAACATCGAACCAATGGAGCATTTTGTTTACACGGCCATGACAAGACATTCAGATCCAGATCTGGTAAGCGATGCCTCCACATTCAAATCTCTCTTTCAAGACCACCACTTGCTCTCTAAAGCTCTCTCTGCGAAACGAACCAACAATGACAATGGTTCTAACGTTGCCTTGGCAGCAGTGTTGGATGCAGTAACCAGATCGGGATTCTAGTTTTAGATGGTAGGGTTGAGAGTCGAATGGGTTGGCAGTGATGATGGGCTTTTAGATGGTGGGGCAACAAGGACGTGGGTGGTGGGGCGCCGGCGTTGGGCTGGTGGGGGTGGGTTTGAGATCTAGATATTTTAAAACTTTAATGATTTATTAATATTAAATGTTAATGTTGAGTTGGTAATTTGGTGTTTTAATTGCTAGTGTGTATCCTTCACATAGGATGTCATATCAGTTTGTAAGTATCTGATTGTAAAATTAGTTATGTCTCTAGCATTATTCTTTTTGGTTATGCCAAGTCATCAAATTTGAAGGTTTTTCCAACTACCCAGTGTCACACTACACCATTAACTCCCTCTTTCTCTTTCTACAGAAAATCCAAGTAGGAGCAGAGCAAAACCAAACCAAAAACCAAAAGCCATATCTCTGATTTCAAAACTGAGTCGCTGAGTTCACTTTCTTTTTGGAAAGAATTGTACACCACATACACTTCGCTTTCGTTTTAAAGGATACATCATAGATCATACATGTTAGACATATTTATTTCGATCCAATTATCTTTCCACAATTTCAAGGTATAATCCATCTCTTGTTTATGGATTAAAACATTAAATATACCAGAGATTTCATGCTTGTGATTTCACGATGACCTCCAAGTGTAGAAAACCTAAATCTAATGACAATGGAAATATAGAAGAGATTGAGAGAGGAAGAGAGAATGAATAGAGGCTAGGGTTTCAAGTAGTTCGGCATAGTGTCTACATCCACAGGATGTAGCCCAATGGACTACATCTTTATTAATATTCTCTCTGTATGATATTTCTAAATGAATACAATGTGTTGTGAGGTGTCCTATTTATACATAGGACTACTAACACAAATCTCCTATCTAACCTATGTGGGATTCCTTAACATTCCCTCTCAAACTCAAGGTGTAATTTTAATGAAACCTTTAAGTTTGTTTACAAAAGAATAGCTCAAATATCTTGGCTTAACTCAGCTTGGCTTGTATCTCTGCTCGATGGCTCGAATCTCGGCTTAGAGGCTCGGTGGCTCGAATTTTGGCTTGGGGACTAAGAGCTTAGCTTGGACAGATCATGGCTCAATGACTCGAATCACGACTCAGTGGCTCAGAGGCTCGGATCTTGAAACGGTCTTGGCTCGAGATCTCAGCTCAGTGGCTCGATGGCTTGGCTTGATCTCGGCTCATGAAAATAGAATCAAACAATTATCCCACATTTTTTAAAAAAAAAATTTGAAATTCGATTTTTTTTTTTTTTGAATTTTCAAATTTTGAAATTCGAAATTCGAAATTTGATTTTTTTTTTTTTTCTTCACTGGTCTCTGCCAATTTTCTGCTCTTTTTTTTTTTTTTTTTTTAATATTGCAAACAAAAATAAATAATAAAGATAATGCAAACAAAAAAAATAGAAATAAAAAATAAAACAACATGAAATGACTACTTTTTTTTTTTTTTTTGAATTTTCAAATTTTGAATTTTTTTTTTTTTTTTTAAATTCAAAAGGAACGGATCAGGTTAGGCAGGCTGTGGGTCGAACCGTGGGTTAGAAATTGAGTTAGGGCTGACGTGGCATGCCCGGTTGATGACAAGTGGCATAGGTGGCTGTTCTGGTGCGTGCAAATCGTCTCAGCGCATGGATTGGATGCCTTAGAAGTTGACTGGCGCGTCCCATGTCGGATCGTCTCGTTTTTCACGGGGTTCAGTAGATCGGCCGCCGATATACCTATTTGTGGTATCATTTTTGTTGATTGGTGACTGGATGTCGAAGATTTGGAGCTTGGTGGTTCCGGCGGCGCTGGAGGTGCGTGAGGGATTTTCTGAAATTGTGGGAGGCACGTGAAGGCACGTGCGGATGCGGAGTATGATCGGGAAAACTAGGTTTTTCTGAGCTTGAGACCAGAGATTGATATGTGTAATCAATTTGGTGAAAAAATTGAAATCTTGTGATGAGAAAGGATTGGTTGGATGTGGTGCGGAAGTGAAAGGATCGGGATAGCTCATGAAAGCTTTAGGGCTCTGATACCATATAGAAAACCTAAATCTAATGACAATAGAAATACAAAAGAGATTGAGAGAGGAAGAGAGAATGAATGGAGGCTAAGGTTTCACGTGGTTCGGTATAGTGCCTACATCCACAAGATGTAGCCCAATGGACTACATTTTTATTAATATTCTCTCTGTATGATATTTCTGAATGAATACAATGTGTTATGAGGTGTCTTATTTATACATAGGACTATTAACACAAATCTCCTATCTAATCTATGTGGGATTCTTTAACACCAAGCTCTCCCCCGAATCTCCTTTTTCTAAGTCGACCTTTGAGTTTGGAGTCAACTCACACAGCTCTTCGCGGCTCTCCCACCTTTCAATGTTAACCCATTTAATAGAAGTCTTGCCTGCGCAGAAAAAACATAGTCTTGCCAGGAAAAAAAATTAAAAATTAAAAACATCAACTTGAAGACAAAAGACAAAAGACTTGAAAGGCAATATTCAATATAGCCCAATACGTCTTCTGGATCTTGCATAGAATTGATGGATTTGAGTGACAACATACAAAGTTGACTAAAAGCTTAGTGTGATGCATAAAAAAATTTGACACGTTTTCTGCATGAATCTTTCATTATGCTGTCTAGTTGAGTAAACATTACATATGAAGAAGAAAAAATTGTCGTTTACTTAACTCGACTCCCCGTAAACGGAGAAATTTATAGTAGAAATTATTGTCGTTTACATATGAAGAAGAAACATTACATACGACAAATTTATAGTTTCAATGTTGTGGTGCTTCACAAACTTGTCCTTGTTGAAACATTAGTCTTTTTTTTTTTTTTTTTTTTTTTTTTTTTTTTTTTAATATGAGTAGAAACATTAGTCTTTTAAATACATAAAAGGGTGGACTTGCTTCTATTGTTATTAGTCTTTACGATGACTTGGCTACAATTGTTGAAAATGATGTTTCGAAATACTGTTAATGTTACCATTATTCATTGCGGCGTCTAAGCAAATGTTGGCTGGAAACAATTTCCCAGCCATAATATATGAAATCATTTCCTGATTAGAAATTATGCCTTTTTTTTTTTTTTTTTCCTACCCACCCATGATGGATGCGGGTGTTCTATAACCAAGGGCGAGGGGCACGCTAAAGTCTGACTCCACAACCAACATAACCACATCTTACCTTAGCAACTCCCCACATGCATTCAACTACTTTGATGTCTCACTTGGTAATAAGCTTGCATTACTAAGCTTGACAAATTATGCCTACAAGTTATATACGTATTCTCTTCTCAGATAATAATTCTATATTACCCACATTATAGTATCTCTAATAGGTAACCTACTATACCAAAACATCACATTTGAATTATGGGTTCCACCATAAATTTATATGGTGGAACTTATCATTCATGTGAAAGCAGAGAGTACGCATTTATTATATTTTGAAAAGTACTGAATAATTACTCTTTAGTTGGTGATCTCTCAGGAGGTGTCAACACTATGCCTGTTGTTGTGACTTGTGAGGCCTCCACTTTCAGACAAAAACAGGTATTTCCTAGTTCTCTAACATTAACATTCACAGCTTTCTTTGGATCAAACAATGTTATATATTTTTGCACTTAGGATCATATATTAGTTTCATAAGCTTCATTCTGTAAAAATGCATATTGAATTTGTCAAATTTGTCATTTTTATGGAGGATCAAATATGGGAAAATTATAGAATACTTTCGAAGTACATTAATGATATGAATTTAGTAACTATGTAAGATTTTTTCAAATACAAATCTAACAATTTATCCCATCATTATCTATGTATTCAACTCCTAATAACAAGTCAAACCTTGTAGTTTAATGAAATTATTTTCTCTCCTTCATAAGGAGAATCATGGTTCGAAATTCCCCTCCCCAATAATTGTAACTATCGAAGTATAAAAAAAAAAAAAACTCCTATTAAAAAAAGTACAATCTTAAAATGATGAAAAAGACATGAGATATAGCCACATTACATAATCACATCATTGTCTGTGAGTTTCGTCAATATGATCTTTAACAAAAGGCAACAAACTCAATAATGTTCTCAAATGATACAAACTTACATTAAAATGTAAACGTTTCATGTGAATGTTTAGGATTGCTTCATCTTGATTGACGATATTTTCCTTTGAGTGATTGTTATTCGATCATTACTTCAAATATTTGAGAACATTGGAAAGAAAGTGAAATTTTTACTATAAATTGGTGGTCCCGATAATGTGGATGGCGGTCCACCTAGCATGCGCTGATCACATATCTAATAAATTATGTCCATAGAGAGGATTAAGTGTTTAAACTCTGGTCCTATTTAGTGGGCTAAATTTATACTTTTTAATACAATACAGAATATACACAAAACTGATTTTAGGGAAACTTCCAAAGCCAAGTTGTACTTAAATAACTAGGAGAGGTATTCTATTGCAAGATGCACCTTGATACTTTCAACATGCAATTGCACTTGCAAAGGATTCTACAAGTGAACTAAGAAAAATAAAAGCCCAATGAGCTGGTGGCATGGAGGCGGTATCTAATGCACTTATAGCATATAACAAGCACCTTAAGCGGGCAAGGTCCACTGTTCCACACATGTCTCAAGCTTTTTGAGTGAATATTCAAGTAAACCAAACTGCAAGATCCTCATTTTAGCACAGCCATTATCTGTCCCACCTCAATAAACCTTGGTGTTACACTTCCTCTACTTCAGGTTTCAACACTCTCTCTATATATATTTCTCTCCTATTCCTTGTTTTTAGTATCATGCAAAACTTTCTTTCTTTTTCTTTCTACCATCCTTAGATAGATAACTTACTTTAACTTTTTTCTTAAAAAAAAAAAATTAATCTTATAAATCAGGATATTAGTGATTTTAATTTATGTATGATTTTTTTTATTAACTCATGCATGCATATTAATAGTATATATAATTGCAGAATGCAGAAGCTCCAAGTTAGAGGTAGTAACTTGAGTTTCTATATGTGGCACATGATTTCTTCTTGTGACGGGATATACATGAGCCTCAAAATGTCATGTTACAGTTTATTAACGAGTAATTATTTAGTATTTTCGAAAGTATAGAATAAGAGGTTTTACTAATTAAATTTATTGTGAGATTTATTATTCATGTGAGAGGAGAGAGTACCACTATTGTACTGTGAGAGTAACACCGTTGTACTCTAAGAGTAACTAATAATTTTCCTATTTTCAAATATTATAAAAATATTTTCCTTGACACTATTTAATAACAATATTTATTATATCCAAATACAACTTACCAAGTAAAGCCGAACATCATTTAGGTTTTTTGAATGATGTGTTGTTAAACTCTCCACGATAAGGGGCAAAATTTACATACAGTAAGTTAGGTGCAGTTCATCCAATTCCCTGTATAAAATTATAACACGTGTCTAGTTAATTTTTGGCAAATGGACGTTACTCTTTCTCATCTCACTTCTCTCTCAGCTCAACTACTCTCTTTCTCTCATCTCAGCTGCTCTCTCTCTCATCAGGCCGCCATTACCGAGCTGAACACCACCATCAACACCAATCCACAAAGGAACCTCCTCCAATCACACACCGAAATCTCAAACCCAAACACCATAAACCCATAAAGTCAGAATCACATACTTCATCAAAAACTCAAACCCTCTTTCCCCTTGTAAAACAGTGGCTTCCTCCAAAAAATCCACAACAAAAGATGAAAGAAAAGAGTTAAAATGTACTACTTGTAGAATGTGAACGGCAACAAACACAATAAACAATCGCAGGTTACAGAAATTTCAATGTAAATATTTAAGTTTGGACTGTTTTGTCTGTTAAAGTTGTAAACTTGCGAGGATTTTTTCTAAGAAAATATAAACTTTCAGATAAATTTGAATATTTGGTACACCGTGCGTTGAACACTAATCACATAGAAGCCCCAATTCCCTAAAGTTGCAAACTTTTTCAAAGAGTAAAACAAAAACTTTCCGGACCATACATATCGAAGTACAGTCTGTATAGAGTTTAATTTTAAAAAGGCCAGAAAGACAAAAAATCAATCAAGAAACATATATAACTGCAACAACAGATTGAAACCCAGACAAGAAATCAAAGTTAAGAATCAAACTTTTTATCGTCTCTCAGCAACCTCAAGCAATGGATAATCGCAGACTTTCAGAGATACGGCTTTGGGTTTTGGCTTAGGCTTTGTATTTATACTTTTCGTGTGGGGTTATGAATCCGAATTAGAGTCTGTGCTGTAACTGAAGCAGAGGTTTTTGTGAGGCAAGAGAGAAAGCCTTAGTAGATCAGTCACCATCGGAGGTGGACGATCAGATTTCTCTGAGAGAGAACTGGGAAAATGAACAACCCATTGTTGTTGTTCGATTCTTTCATCTTTTGTTGTGGATTTTTTGGAGGAAGCCACTGTTTTACAAGGGGAAAGAGGGTTTGAGTTCTTGATGGAGTATGTGATTCTGACTTTATAGATTTATGGTGTTTGGGTTTGAGATTTCGGTGTGTGATTGGAGGAGGTTCTTTTGTGGAGTGGTGTTGATGGTGGTGTTCAGCTCGGCAATGGCGGCCTGATGAGAGAGAGCAGCTGAGATGAGAAAGAGAGAGGGGAGAGAGAGTAGTTGAGCTGAGAGAGAAGTGAGATGAGAGAGTAACGTCCGTTTGTTAAAAAGTTAAGTAAACACGTGTCATACTGTATGTAAGTTTTGCCCCACGATAAGTGTCTTCTAACCTTCTCATATTCTCTTCTCTTCAACCCTTCTACTAATTCACCTCATCTAGCTTTTAACCTTTTCGTCTTCTCTTCTTTTATCTTCACATTGAATCTAATGCAATGTAATCCACTAGACATTTGGTCTAGTGGTGTTCTCCTCTCCCCTTTGATTCCCAATCCTCTAAGACGGTGCGAGATTGATCCACCTATACAAAAGTGAATGTGTGTTATTAGATTAGGATGTCTACGTTCACTGCAAAGGAGTGACATTAAAAATAAATAAATAAATAAATAAGCATTGTATTAGATCATTCAACTGGAAATATTTTTCGCTTTGTTTGGGCTCTTTGCTCTCCTTAATTAGTTGTGATCGTTAGTGATACTGTGGCCAAAATGATTTGTATTCTCATTTTTTGAAAGTTCGCATTTAGTTTATTTCAACTTGACAAACTTTTGTCAAAATAAAATTTTGAAATTTTGGTTGATTTGCTTCAATAGTGCTTGTGTTATGAGTTTTGTTGTAATTGTTACTTGATTGTCTCTTCCATTTGACGCTGCTAATGGAATAGTTACAATAGTACGTAACCATAGCAGTAATAAGACTTTAAAATAGTGTATACACGTACGGAACACTTGACAACAAGTCAACAATATATTTATAAACCAACTATATATAAAGAGCAAATAAATCCAATGGAATTGGTTTTTGCTTTAAATTTATACTATATGAAAAATAAGTAATATTTATATTTGATGCAAAATAATATAATATGCTATTTATTTAAAAAGTCAATTACATGGTTATATTACGCTTAACAATTTGCCTTCACAATATCTTCTTTTTCTCTTCCCATTGAAATGAATGTAATTGAAAATAATTTCCTACATATTAATGACATCATATTCTATAGAATGAGCGTTACGTAACATGGAAAACTTCTTGTAATTTATTCTGAAATTGTAGTGTGCCCACACATCAAGTGATTCATCAGCATGCATGTGTTTCTAATGGGGCTTTGTGTTTGTTATCAGAAAATTTAAGGGAGATAGATGGAGAAATTAGTGAATAAGGAAACAAGAACTTCAGGTGGAAATGAAAATGAAAATGAACGGCTTGTAAATGACTTCAAAATAATGTTAGAAAAGTTGGAGCCTCTAGTATCAACTGAGTGTCGTATATACAAGGTTCCATATCACCTTCGCAAAGCGAATGAAGAAGCCTACACTCCTCGGGTTATTTCAATTGGTCCCATTCACCACGGCAAAAAAAGATTTCAAACCATGGAAAAGCATAAACTCAGATACTTCAAGAGCTTCATACAAGAATATGAGATAAACTTGGAGGATTTAGTAAGCACTATAAGGGAGATGGAAGATAGTATTCGACGTTGCTATGTAGAGACTATTCAGCTGGAAAGTCATGATTTTGTGAAAATGATCATGTTAGATACAAGCTTCATTCTTGATCTTTTCTTGAAATGCAAGTGTGGAGGATGGACAACAGACGATCCTATGTTCGTGGAAAAATGGCTATTGGGTATGGTGTGGCGAGAGTTGTTATTTCTTGAAAATCAGCTTCCATTCTTTGTTATTGAGAAACTATACCATCTCGCATTGCCCTCTCTCTCAGACCCCATTTCTTTAATCCAACTTACTTTTGAATTCTTTGAGGGCTTGAACATTCATAATAAATCCCCCAATGTAGAAATACAACACTTCACCGATTTGCTTAGAATCTTTCAACTACCTCCACCCAACAAGCTACCAGCCAGAGTCACTAAAGTATTGATTTCTAAGTACTCTGCAACACAACTATATGAGGCAGGAGTACAGTTTAAGATGGTTCCAAATCCAAGTAAATGCTTACTGGACTTAAAGTTCAAAAAAGGAGTGTTGGAAATCCCACTCTTAGAATTCAAGGATGGTACGGAAGCTCGTATTCGAAACATTTTGGCATTAGAACAATGTGACAATAGATGCCACCTATACATCACAGATTTCTATTTACTATTGGATCATCTTATCAACACTACGAAAGATGTGGATTTACTTAGTGATAATGGAATCGTGGTTAATTACCTCGGCGATAGCAATGCAGTGGCATCTATGATTAACAATCTTAGTAAAGGAATCTTTAGGAAAGATATGAACTCTGATTTCTATCGCATCTCTAAAGATTTGAATGAATATTGTGAGGAGCCTTCGCACAGATGGCAGGCGATATTAAGACATCAATATTTTAGCACTCCTTGGAGAATGGCTTCTACAATCATTGCTGTTATTCTTCTGGTGCTCACGTTAATTGAAACAGTATGCTCTATCCTTCAAGTAGTGTAGTTTCAATTTTCTCACAAAAAAAAAAAAAAAAAAAAAATAGTATAGTTTCAAAGTCACTGTAATTTGGATGGTTGCTTGATTGCTTAGTGATAAATTTGTATTCCTAAGTTATTATTGTCAATGCAATTGATCTTTCTTGTGTAGAATACATTGTTGTTGTGTTTTCGCATCCTTGTAGACCAATTATGTATCTTCAATTAATAAAATATTTTGAATAACCCTAGAGGTTTGAAAGGCAAGTATCAGCTGATAATAAAGTACATGTTGAACAATAAATAAATCCAATATACTGCTTGGTATTGTGCGTGTAGCATCAATCAGTATAAAGTTCAAGAACCATAGGGAACTAGAAATTAATGAGTCTTGACTAACATTGGGATAAAATAACACTTAAATAAATATTTAACTCTATAATCAGTGGCTAATGCCTGAAAATTTTTCTAGGGAATCAAGCTATATATAACAAAATTCTTAAAAAAAAAAAAAAAAAAAAAAAAAAAAAAAAAAAAAAAAAAAAAACTCAAAAAATCTTTATTTCATAAATTAACTTCAAGTTGTGATTTTCAACAACATAGCTCATTTTTTTTTTTTTTTGATAAGAAATAGAATTTTATTAAGAGCAAAGAAAATTACAAAGAAGCAGGAGCAGCAGGCTGAGAGCCCAGCTTAAGATCATCAAAACAGACAGAAACAAAAGATTGAGGCCCATTACAAAAATCAACAGAACCCCAAGAATAAGAAAACAAAGACCATCTTGCAAGGACATGAGGGGCCCGGTTAGCACCCCTCCTAACCCATTTAATGGACCACAATGGATTTACAGTCAGCAGAGAACTTACTTCTAGAATAGCAGATTGAATGTTCCAGGGAATACAGGCACCCACAGCAGAAGCATCAACAATTAATTTGCAATCACTCTCAAGAATAACCTTACCCAGTCCATAAGAAGAAGCCAGCTGACCCGCCCAAAGAAGAGCCTCCGCTTCAGCTTGGAGAGGGATGATGGTATTCACCTTTTTGGAAAAAGCGAAAACCAGATTCCCTCTCCAGTCTCTTGCAACAGCAGCAATACTAGAAAAACGGGACCCAACCGCAGCGTCACAATTAATCTTAATAAACTCCGGAGCTGGCAGCCTCCAAATAACTTGACCCAATGAAGATGGAGGAATTCCGGATGAGTGAGAGGAGGATGACCCATGTTCAAACTTAAGAAAATGATAATTCTTTATAATCTGAACCATAACCACATTGCAGTCTTCATAAACTTTGCGGTTGCGAGCTTTCCATATTTGATCTAGGATGATGGCACCCGAGAGGAGGAAATTGTTACAATATTGAGGATCCCCATTAGAATCAGCAGATGGAAAAAGTAGTAGTTCAGCAATATCCATTGGGGAGGACAACTGAAAAAATTCTGTTCTAATGTCCAAGAAACCAAACCAAAGGGCTCTGGCCAAGGAGCATTCCCAAAATAAATGGACCACGGATTCCGACACACAACCACAAAGAGGACATAAATTAGCCAAGTCAGGGACAAACCTGGAAATGGAGTCCCAAGTAGGAAGAACACCAGATGCAATACGCCAAAGCAGCATTTTAAATCTAGGATGTAAGATGGATTTCCAAACTTTTTGAAGAATTAGATGCACTTCGCTATCAAAAGAGCGCACACAACATATCTCCCTGTAGGCAGACTTCACAGAGAATTCCCCATTCACAGTTTTCACCCAAGTCCATTTATCATTTTGGTTAGGCCTCCACCGCGGAATATTCAAAATGGCTTGGACAGATGGGTCATCAAACAGTGAGTGCAGTAAGGAAGAATTCCACCCAGATCTATCTTGATTCATCAATTGAGACACAGCCATGCTTTGACGGGGTTGGTGATCGAATCTAGGACAAGGCTTGAATGAAGGGAGGCCTGGAATCCATGGGTCATTCCATACAAGGATTGAATTGCCAGACCCAACCAGCTTGCAAGCTCCTCTTGCTAAAAGAGACTTGACTCCCTCAATACCCCTCCATGAGAAAGAAGCAGATTTGGGAGGGGATGAGAACAACCATTTGGAATCCACTCGATACTTGGCCCTCAAAATTTTCACACAAAAGCTATCACGGCCTGACAACACCCACCACGCCAATTTGGCAATCATTGCTTCATTGAAGCTTTCAAAGGATCGAAATCCTAGACCCCCAGAAGAAAGGGGCCTGCAAAGATCAGTCCAGGCCAAAGGAGAATAGCATTTGTTACCTTCTTTATGAGGACTCCACCAAAACTTACGGACCACAGCATCAAGTTCAGTGCACAACTTCTTGGGGAATTTGCAAGAAGACATAGCATATAGGGGGCAAGCTTGAGCCACAGATTTAATAAGAATAGCCCGCCCCATCCATGAGAGGTTTTTACTCTTCCAAGTACTGGTTCTGGCTTCTAACTTTTCTTTTACATACGCAAAATCCATAGATTTATTTCGGGATAAAAACAAAGGAACTCCCAAATATTTGACCCCATTAGGAAGCTGCTTGAAACCCCATTGATTCTTAACTTGCAACAAGAACTGACGATGGACCCCTTTGGATGCAATTAAGTCTTCCCTGGAAAAAAATATTAAGTATACATGATACATCAACTTCAAGACAAAAGACTTGAGAGTCAATACTCAATATAGCCCATTTATTCTTCTCAATATATATATATATATAATATATGAAAGTATATACTCAATATATCCATTCATAAGTTTTCTGGATCTTGGAGAAGCCGATAGCCATAACATATATAAAATATAAAGAGTAAGGGCACAATAACTACAAATGACGATAATCATATGTAAGTTGACAATATCAAGCTCTAGAGACAAAAATATTTATTGGATTACATTTTCATATCTGTTCATCAAATACAAGTAATTGTATACTCAACTTTCCTCTGCCTCAAATGCAAACAAATATTATGCATTTCAACCCAAACCATGGGCTGTGGAAGAGTAATGGTCATGCGATCATATAACCAAATGCCAGATGAATACCCTATACAAGGAAAACCAAGTAGACTTAATGTGCAGTGCAAGTGACTAGTTTTCATTAGTTATAATTGACAAAAAATAAAACAGGGGTCAATTTTGTTATCACAGAGAGCTCAGGGATCGATAGCATAAAATTGAAAGTACAAGCATCAGTTTGCAACTAATTCAAACCTTAGTGAGTGTTTTTAGAATTTGGCCAACTAAGTGGTGGAGGGGGATGGAATGAATTTATTGTTTTCTATTAAAAAAAAAATTGACATTTCATTCGAAATGATTATAATCATTTATTATAATATTTGCAAATCTTTTATTCAATTCTTATTGTTGTGAAAATTAACTGTTTGTGCAAGATTAAAGAAGAGAGAAAGAGATCAAACATACAAATAAAGAACAAAAGAATTTACGTGGTTCGGCAATATGCCTACATCCACCGGCGACGACAGGGAGAAAGTTTCACTAAGAAAATAGGGAGATTACAAAGTGGTACCAGGACTCTCTCAAAGAACCCAAACCCCAATTACACCCTAATCTCTCTCTCACCAAGAATAAACCTAGAGAAACCCTTCTCTAATTATTCTATATTGTGTCACACTAATAAGACCTAAAGCCTTATATATATAGCAAGGGGTTTTGCTGAATCCTACCAAAACAAGGACTTTGCATAAAATTGTCGTGAGTCATAGGTCATTGATTAATTCTAATACCACTAGACTAACACAAGGGTGGTGGACTATAGAATTCTAATTCAAGCCAACTTCAACACTTATGCATAATGATTATATTCATTAATTATGATATTTACAAAACTTCTTGTAAATTATTTTGAAGTGCAATAATAAGTGGGGAAGGAAGGAATGTACGATTGAATCCAAGTTCTTCTCATGGGAAGACTAAACAGTATCATTGAGTCACAATATTCTTGACATTTTTCTTATGCAAATTGCTTTTATGTTTGTTATCAGGAAATTTAAGGAGGGCAACTTGATAGACGGAAGAAAGGAAATTCAACATGAAGTAGATGCTTCAATAAAAAATGGCTCAATGAGAAACAAACACTTCAAGTGGAATTGAAATTCAAAATGAAGAAGCTTATAGTGAAGCAAATGCTTCAATTGAAAATGGACAAGAATATAAAAAGTTGGTAAATGACATCACATAAATGTTAAAAAGCTTGGAGCCTCCCTTACCAACTGAGTGTTGTATCTACAAGGTTCCATATCACATTCACAAATGAAATGAGGAAGCCTACACTCCTCAAATCATTTCAATTGGTCCTTTTCACCATGGCAACAAAAGATTACAAATCATGGAAAAGCATAAAGTACGATACCTTAAGAGTGTCATGCAACGAAATGGGATAAACTTGGAGAATTTAGTAAGCACCACAAAGCAGATGGAAGAAAGCATTCATCGTTGCTATCCAGAGGCTATTCAACTTAGCAGTGATAATTTTGTGAAAATGATTATGCTAGATGTGAGCTTCATTCTTGAGCCTTTCTTAAGAAATTATCTGAATAATTCGACAAGTGATCATTCACGATGGATGTTTGATGCTATAGCGCAAGACTTGTTCTTACTTGAAAATCAGCTTCAATTCTTTGCTCTTGAAAAACTATTTCACCTTGCAATTCCCATTCACTTGAGCTATCCTTCTTTAATTGAGCTTACTTTTGACTTCTTTAAGCCCATCAAAATTCAAGAGATACTCCCGAGTCCCAATCTGAAAATAGAACACTTCACCGATCTGCTTAGAACCTTTCAGCTAACTCGATCCTCTAGGCTATCACAAAGAGACCGTAAAAGGGTTAAACATTTGTACTCTGCATCCCAGCTCTTTGAGGTTGAAGTAAAATTTAAGGTGGGTTTGAGCAAATGCTTGCTTGACTTAAAGTTCAAAGATGGAGTGTTAGAAATCCCATGCTTAGAATTACATGACAGTACAGAAACTCTTATCCGAAATGTTGTTGCATTAGAACAATCACATTATAAGGGGGATACACTCATTACGGATTACTATTTCATGTTGGATTTACTTATAAATACTGCCAAAATGTGGATGTACTTTGTGATAAGAGAATCATGCTAAATTATCTAGGTGACAACAATGCTGCAACATCTATGTGTGGTTAACAAAACAATCTTAATACCAATATCCTCTGGGTAAATATGAGTTATGATTATTGTTGTCTCTGTGCAGATTTGAATAAATTCTAAGAGAATCGTGGACAGAGGTGGAAAGCAACATTAAAATAGAATGTAAGCAAAAAAAATTTAACTTTGTCATCCTCAAAATATTTTCATACATTCTTTTTGTGACAAAATTGATACTTTCAGAGGAGTTGGACTGTCAAACAATATTTCATCTCATCTAGTAAGACTATGTAAGTGATACGATTTTTCAAATCAGAAAAACTAGTTCCACTTAATTATAAAATGCCACAAACGTTGAAAGAAAATTAGTTTAGTTATGTTATGGAAACAAGAAGTAGACAAGTATATTGTTACAACATTTTCATAATAGCTGAATTAAAAGGTTTTTATTAATTTTCATATGAACTTACCGTTAACATCATTTTATTATTTAGGTCCCACTAATAACTTGTCACATTGACAATTATGAAGATGTTGTGATCATTTTATTGTATCCCTTGCTTTACATATATATAAGAAAAACTAGTTTCATTAATTGAAGTAAATTAGTTTAGAAATCCGATCAAAATTTCATGTGATGACAATGTGGACGCAACGAAGCTCCTATCAATCCGTAGGCCCAAAATAATGCAAAATTAAAGTCTTGGACAGAAGACTACATAGGGACGGGTAGCAACCGACAGTCCATATGTGTGTGATTGTTTTCAACTACAAGAGCGGGCCTGAGTTTTAAATGTTGAATGGAAAACACAACATCTTGATTCACAAGGAGCCAGTTGCCTTTTGATTACTTTAAACTTTCAACTTTCAACTACAAAAGCGGCCTAACTTTTAATGTTGATAGAGTAATAACTAATAAGTGAGTTGCCTACTTGCCTCACCTTTGACACAAAGTCCAGAAGGCAATGGAGCTGTGCAACTCTGCAACAAAAGAAGCTAGTTGCTTTTGGACTTTCTTCTTGAGACATTGGATAGTACATGATTCCAATAGGATAGATAATCCAATCTTATCTATTACTCAACTTATCATAAACTTAGGAACATTAATGTTTAATTTGTTCTTATACTTGAGGAACGTAAAGTTGATCTTTGCTGTCCACTTTATTGCCCCAACTTTTGTACATCTTGGGAAAACTGGAACCAGTTAAGCATGTTTCATCGAATCAAACCCCATAAAACCAACCTCAGACCCAATATCCTATACGTATTGTTGGTAATTTTCATGAAAATTATGTTACATATACAACTAAGAATATAAAAAGAAAATTGAACACTTAAATTTACCCAAATTGACCATAGCTGGAATGTGCTGATATAGCCGACTGATCGGCTGAATAATGAGCTGAGCGTGGCTCGGTGACTGAAGTATTAGATGAATGGATGGGTATTGTTATCAATTAGGTTTCAAAACTAGCTAACAAAACAACAAACACCTATGCCTATTAGAACTGGGCCATTTTATTATTTATCACTATAAAGCAGCTATTCTTTTGGATTGTTAAAGTTGTTGAATAATTGAAAGAAAGAAACGAGAAAAGCATGAGTTGAAGCAAATGATTTTAACATGGTAAAATCAGCTGCACATAATCAAAGAGTTAATCAAAAACAAATTGATGAATTATAGCTTATCTTCTAGACAATATCTGACAAACAGAAAAAAAGGATGAGAGTGTAACAGAAGTGAAGAAACATTACTCTTGAATTTTCACAACAATTTTCACTTTCTTTTTTTTTCCCAATTGACTGTTATCATCCACCAAAATCGATGACAAATCAGACAGAGATTCAAAACGGCATTTGGTTGTTACATGATATATAGAAACAACACCTCACACCTCACAACAAACAATTCACTTAATTATAAAATGCCACAAAAGTTGAAAGAAAATTAGTTTAGTTATGTTAGGGAAACAAGAAGTAGACTAGTATATAGTCACAACATTTTCATAATAGCTGAATTAAGAGGTTTTTATTAATTCTCATATGAACTCACCATTAACGTCATTTTATTATTTAGGTCCCACTAATAACTTGTCACATTGACAATTATGAAGATGTTGTGATCATTTTATTGTATCCCTTGCTTTACATATATATAAGAAAAACTAGTTTCATTAATTGAAGTAAAATTAGTTTAGAAATCCGATCAAAATTTCAAGTGATGACAATGTGGACGCAACAGAGCTCCTATCAATTCATAGGCCCAAAATAATGCAAAATTAAAGTCTTAGACAGAGGAGTACATGGGGACGGGTAGCAACCGATAGTCCATGTGTGTGATTGTTTTCAACTACAAGAGTGGGCCTGAGTTTTAAATGTTGAATAGAAAACACAACATCATGATTCACGAGGAGCCAATTGCCTTTTGAATGAGCCACCCAGTGATGTTCACACCTTGGAAAGAAGATAAAACCAGATCTCTCTTACTTTAAAATAGGGTAGGACAATATTTTCTGATAATTTCAAATTTAATACAATCTTGGTAAGCGTTAAAAATAAGAAAAAAAAAATTAAACTAGAAAGTTAAAAGTTAATAAAAAAATATTGATGAGGTGAAAATTTGTGAGACCTCAACCAAAAATCAAACATTTTCGGTTTTATATCTAGTATTATAGAATATAGAATAGTTAATAACCTGTGCGATATACGAAAAAAAATAAAAAATCAACTATTCTCTCTATTTTATTTTATTTTCTAAATATGAAATTTAATAATTATGATAGTTATTAATAGACATTTATAATGAGTGTGTTTTGATTGGTGAGGTTGGGGTCATGACCCGAACAAAGTCAAGACTAGTGGTCACGCAGATAGCTTGGCTTGCCATTGTGTACAACTAGTTATTGATCATTTGCATGAAATAGTTAGCCTATAGCTGAAAACTAAGACATGGATCTCTCTAGCTTGCAAGGTGTTGCTCCACCTTGATTCTTCTCGCGGTAACTCTTTCTTAATTAATACAAACAATTTTCCCCAATGGCACTGGCCTACACTAGAGGCACTCCACGAAGTAATAAAACTTCAGAGAAGGAAGAATCAAACCGCGATCTAAATGGGTTGAATTTTGAAAATGAAATTACAAAACTGCTTGGTTAAAGAGAGCACATCACACCCCTAAATGATCCTAGCCATTCAATCACGACAATGGCCATGATCGTTCCAGGTAGACATACTGGGAAAAGGAAAAGATCCCATGACAAACATGACGCAAGTTGAAGTGGCTATGATTGACCATGCAAGAAGTTTGTCCTCACCAAACCACCCCTAAAAGTCTCTTGATATAAGAGATTCCCTTCGTTAGACACGTCAAACTCGGAAAGGGGCAATTGATATGGGTATGGTCGGTATCCAATTCATTTGATGGCTATGAGAAGTTGAGAACCATTCATTAATTAGTTGATAGTTTGCACTTAGAGGGTCGTTCTTTCAGCTGCTACGTACACAATTATAATTACTGAGCTAGGCTTTCATAACATTTTTTATTCAAGCTAGTGTCTTTTGTCTATCTATCTATATGTTTATTTATTTTCTCGTTATTAGCTTTACCGGAATGATCTTCAAGCTAGTGTTTAGTGTAATTAAATAAGTTTGTGTCTAAGCGGGTCAATTTTATAAATGTCACAATTCCGTGTTGATATGCTTAACTTATAATCAATCCGAAACAATTTATATGTATGATGCAACATACTATAATTATATTTTAATTAATATTATTTTATTAAGCAACTTTTATCAACGAAATAATAATATTATGCGTACCAATTTACATTCCTTTTCCCCCCTCTTCTTAACTATATGAATATAGGTGAAATTAAGTCCTAGGTCCCTAAATATTAACATTATATTATACCACAAAATGAGTATTACACATGTATAATTTCTTGTACATTAAACATGGACATGGGTCATCAGTCATCACCTAATATCTGTAATGGTAATGAATTAATTGTGTTTGCCTTCAGGAAAATTAAGGAAGACAACTTGATAGATGGAGGAATCAACGAGTAGCGAAATTCAACCAGCAGATGCTTCAACAAATGAAAACCAAAATACTGAAATTCAGAATAAACTGTTGGAAATTTTCTTCAGAGAAAAGTTTGGAAATTTGGAGCCTCCATCAACTGAGTGCCGAATCAACAGGGTTCCATATCACCTTCGCAATCAGAATAACGAAGACTACACTCCTCATGTTATTTCAATTGGTCCCATTCACCATGACAAAAAGAAATTTCAAACCACGGAAAAGTATAAAGCAAGATACTTCAGGAGCTTCATGCAACAGGTTATTAAGCATGAGAATGAGATAAAGTTGGAGAATTTAGAAAGCACCATAAAAAAGATGGAAGATAGAATTCGGCAGATGGAAGATAGAATTTGGCGTTGCTATGTAGAGACTGTAACGCTTGAAGGTGATGATTTTGTGAATATGATCATGTTGGATGCGTGCTTCATTCTCAAGCTAATTATATTTGGGATAAGTGAAATTAACGATCCTATGAGAATGGAAGGATGGCTATTTAGTATGGTGTACCGTGAGTTGTTATTACTTGAAAATCAGCTTCCATTCTTTGTTATTGAGGAACTATACCATCTCGCATTGCCCTCTAAATCAAACTCCATTCCTTTAATTCAACTTACTTTTGAATTCTTTGAGGAGTTGAACATTCATAAGTCCCCCAATGTGAAAATAAAACACTTCACCGATTTGCTTAGATTCTTTCAACTACCTCCAACCAACAAGCTACCAAAGAGAATCCCTAATCCAATTTTTCCTAAGTACTCTGTAACACAGCTTCATGAGGCAGGAGTAAAGTTTAAGGTGGCTTCAAGAAGAAGGGATGAGAAGGTTTCAACCAAATGCGTACGGGATGAGGTTCCAAGCAGAAGAATATTGGACTTAAGTTTCAAAAACGGAGTGTTGGAAATCCCACACTCAGAATTCAGCGATAGTACTGAAGCTCTTGTTCGAAACATTATGGCATTAGAGCAATGTGATTACATAAGTGAGACATACGTTACGGATTTCTATTCAATATTGGATGATCTTATCAATACTAACGAAGATGTGGAATTACTTATTAATAAAGGAATCTTAGTTAATTACCTGGGGGACAACAATGCAGTGAGATCTTTGATTAACAATCTCAACAGAGGAATCATTTTCCAAAACATGAATTCTGAATTCTGTCATCTCTGTGAAGATTTGAATGAATATTATGAGCAACCTTGGCACAGATGGAAGGCGATGTTAAGACATCAATATTTTAGCACTCCTTGGAGATCAGCTTCCACTGTCGCTGCTATTATTCTTCTGGTGCTCACTTTAATACAAACAGTATTCTCTATCCTCAAGTAGTACTATAGGTTCAATTCAAAGCCTGTGTAATTAGGATGGTTGTTTGATTGCTTAGTGATAACTTTTATTCCTATTGTTTGTTGGAGAGTTGGCTAAGTTTTGTTTATATTTGATTTGTGTTATGTTTGTGTAGATCATTTATTGAGTGTTTCCCCTGTTCTGATCAACCTAGCTATTGGTGATCAGTTTGTGAGTTTCTGCAATGCTTTATGCTCTGCTTCTTTGTTGTATCTCTGAGCTTCTTGAAGCTCTTTATCTTGTCATGTGTCTCATTGCGTTTCAATAAAAATGTGAATATGATTCATAAAAAAAATCCTATGCTATTATTGTCAATGCAATTGATCTTGCCTATCTAAATTACACGATTGTTGTGCTTTCACATCCTTGTAGACTATTTTTGTATCTTTACTTAATAAAATCTATTGATTAATCATTGAGGAAAATACCTGGAGGTTTGAAAGACAGCCAATCAATTGTTTAGAAATTTCTAAATAAATCTCTATTTTTTAACATTACATATTAGAACAAAGAAAACATATATATTTACCATTTTGAATAAGAATGGTAAAAGATTGACCACATAATATTGTTAAATTGTTAAGGGTAATTTTATAATACCCATGTGGGTATGGTACGGCTCTAATAAATAAAATCTCACATTGATGGTACCAATGTCACATATGATAGTCTACCTCACATATGATGGTACCTACCATCATATTGCTTGGTACCTTAAATTTTTATTTATTATTTAAATTTAATATATATAAAAAATCAGATAAGTACCAACATCACATATGATAGTACTTATATCACATTTGATGGTACCAATTGAGTGGATACCATACCCAAAAAAAAGAGTGTGGGTATTGTAGAATGACCCAATTGTTAGGCAATACAAACTTCTTTTTTTCAGATAAATGAAAAATGAACACTATGGTGTTGCAAATTAGTTCAAACAAAAATATGAGTTTTTAAAAGTCTAAATGGATAAAAATGGTTTTCAAAGATACTTGATTGAAATCCCTACCATGGGACTAAAAAGTAAAAACTTTAACTTTTTATGTTTCATTCAAATTCGTCACTGTAATATTTTTCAAATTGCGTGAAAGAATTAAACCTTCCCTTTCATTTTTTGCATAAACACTAATAAATATGAAACAGAGAAGAATAGAAAGACAAAGAGATAGGAGTAATCAATTTACAGAGTGTCTAATTTGTGTATTCTCTAATACTGTCCATCAATCCAGGACTAAAAAAAATAAAAAATAATAAGATAAACCCACATAAACACTATAATCGATATTACCTTATAAAGGTTTGATCACATAGTGGAGGGGCGTAGCCCAAAAATTCATTCAGTGAGGTCATTCAAATAGTTATTCAAACACCTAAAAAAATGAATCTATAACAAACACTAACAGATAGGCAGACATATATATTCTACTTAAAAAAATAATAATAATAATAACAATAACATATACCAAAATCACAATTTTCACTATGATTAGGGATATAAAGTTTTTTCAAATTAGTCCATGTATACCACAGCTTTCTGGAAATTGTATCATAATAATAGTCATGAAAATAGCAATTTTGAACTAAAAATTATAATTAGAAACCCTAATTACAAAAGAAATACAAATGAATAAATTATATATCTAAAAAATAGTAGAAATGAACATCTTTCTTGAAGACTTGAAGTCTAAAAATTAGCGAGTATAAATCAGTGATGTATGAGACTAGAATAAACCACAGTAATCAATACCGTATCGGAAGCCGTTTCGGTTTGGTCCAGGAAAAGAAATATTTGTGTACCAAGCAATACTGATGTATCGTTTTAGAATTATCATGATATATATATATATATATATATATATATATATATATGGCCATCCATAAATGCAGACCCGACTGAGGGCCCAGGCCTAAGGCCTCCATCTGTTTCAAAAAAATTTAAAGGTCTCAAGGCCCTCTACTATATACAAAAGACCCTCAAAATTATACAATAAATATTCAAATGGCAGAATTAACAGAATTAATTTCCCCCCTTACTACTATATAATTTCCCCCCTTACTAACAGAATTAAGAAGCCTGCTGAATCAGCCCCAGAAAATGAATGTGGGGCTGGCGTGAATGTACCTAAATCTCCACAAAAGTGTAAGCTAATTAATTTGTTAATTTGTTCAATGTAAGGACTAAGGAGGATTATCATGTGATTGGCAGTTTTGCGCATTCAATAATTGAACACTTTCATAAAATTAAAAAAAAAAAAAAAAAAAAAATAAAAAAAAAAAACAAAATAGAAACATGGTTACACCGTCCTCCTTATCGGCCCTGGTAAGTGGTCACTTATCAAAGGAAATACTTATGTCCCGTAGCTTTTTTTTCCCGTAGGGGTATAATTGGTATTTAGGAAAAATTGTGACTGGCTGCTCAGGTAGCCGGTATTACATAAATTGACACACCAGTTACAATAAATAACACTCAAATAACAATACTTAAGAACAAAATACAAAAAGTAAGGGATGAATTAATTAAACTCACACATATTACACGATCTATCACAACAAGTACGAGGAAATACAAAACTATTACGGAATAATACTACAATACGATAATTATACACAAAATTACAAATTTTATCAACCAATTAACAATATTTCACACAAATTTTACTAATCACAGCCGCCAAAAATTTACTTCAATTAACACTATTTACACATCCTCACACCCCTTTACAATAATAAACAACATTAATACTGAAACTGATAACTATTACGAATTATAATAAAGTTTACTAAAATTATCACAAAAAGTACTAGATTTAAAAACTAAGTTACTAAAAATCACTAACCATCCAAAAAGATTCCATTTTACAATAAATAATAAAGCTTACGAATTTTATCACCCATATTGTACTCTACAACAAATACTATACAACAATTGAGACCAAATACAAGTACTAAAACATACTTTACTATATTTATCACCAAAATACAAATTTCGACAAGTAAATTAAAACATTTCATACAAACCCTCATAACCGTCAAAATTTGATTCCATTTTACAATAAATGACAACTTTTACTGATTTTATCACCCATTTTGTACTCTTCAATAAATACTTTACAATAATTAAGACCAAATACAAGTATTAAAACATACTTTACTATATTTATCATCAAAATACAAATTTCGACAAGTTAATTAAAACATTTCACAAAAACCCTCATAACCGTCAAAATTTGATTCCATTTTACAATAATTGACAAATTTTACTGATTTTATCACCCATTTTGTACTCTTAAATAAATACTGTACAACAATTGAGACCAAATACGAGTAGTAAAACATAGTTTACTATAATTATCACCAAAATACATATTTCTACAACTTAATTAAAAAATTTCACACAAACCATCATAACCGTCAAAATTTGATTCCATTTTACAATAAATGACACCGATTATGAATTTTATCACGCGAAGTGCTCATTTAAACAAATACTTTATAAATGTTGAGACCAATTACAATTGTTGAAACCTATTTACAATATTTATCAATAAACACCTAATTCTACTAATTTTATCAATTGTTTTGCTATTCAAAATACTTTTTAACTTTGGTTAGTTAGGCTTTGGTTAAAAATAAAAAATAAAATTTCACACATAAAGTTAAAATAATTAGAATATAATTTTACTTTTTAACTTTACTTAGTTAGGCATTGGTTAAAAAAATTAATAAAAAATAAACAAACCATGATAAAAAAAAATTAAAAAATAAAAATAAAATTTCCCATTTAAACTTAAAATAAATCGAATATAATTTTGCTTTTTAACTTTGGTTAGTTAGGCATTGGTTAAAAAAAAATAATAAAAATAAATAAAATTTCCCACTTAAACTTAAAATAATTGGAAAATAATTTTTCTTTTATTTTTGGTTAGTTAGGCTCTGGTTAAAAAAATTAATGAAAAATAAACAAACTTTAACACCCAAATCTGGTGATCGATCGCAAATTTTGTGTAAAAACTGGTGATCGATCGCTGAAGTTTCTGGAAAAATTTTGAAGGCCATTTACAAGTTTTGACACACAAATTTGGTTGGTGATCGATCGCAAATTTGGTGTTAAAAAAGTGATGATCGATCGCTGAAGTTTCTGGAAAAATTTTCGAAGACCATTTACAAGTTTTGACACACAAATTTGGTGATCGATCACAAATTTAGTGTTAAAAAACGGTGATCGATCGCTAAAGTTTCTGGAAAAATTTTGAAGACCATTTACAAGTTTTGACACACAAATTTGGTGGTCGGTGATCGATCGCAAATTTAGTGCTAAAAAATGGTGATCGATCGCTGAAGTTTCTGGAAAAATTTTGAAGACCATTTACAAGTTTTGACACACAAATTTGGTGATCGATCGCAAATTTTGTGTTAAAAAATAGTGATCGATCGCTAAAGTTTCTGGAAAAATTTTGAAGACCATTTACAAGTTTTGACACTCAAATTTGGTGGTCGATGATCGATCGCAAATTTGGTGTTAGAAAACTGGTGATCGATCGCTAAAGTTTCTGGAAAAATTTTGAAGACCATTTACAAGTTTTGACACTCAAATTTGGTGGTCGATGATCGATCGCAAATTTAGTGCTAAAAGTGGTGATCGATCGCTGAAGTTTCTGGAAAAATTTTGAAGACCATTTACAAGTTTTGACACACAAATTTGGTGATCGATCGCAAATTTTGTGTTAAAAAACCGTGATCGATCGCTAAAGTTTCTGGAAAAATTTTCAAAGACCATTTACAAGTTTTGACACTCAAATTTGGTGATCGTCGGTGATCGATCGCTAAAGTTTCTGGAAAAATTTTGAAGACCATTTACAAGTTTTGACACACAAATTTGGTGGTCGGTGATCGATCGCAAATTTTGTGCAAAAAGTGGTGATCGATCGCTGAAGTTTCTGGAAAAATTTTGAAGACCATTTACAAGTTTTGACACACAAATTTGGTGATCGATCGCAAATTTAGTGTTAAAAAACCGTGATCGATCGCTAAAGTTTCTGGAAAAATTTTGAAGACCATTTACAAGTTTTGACACACAAATTTGGTGATCGATCGCAAATTTGGTGTTAAAAAACCGTGATCGATCGCTAAAGTTTCTGGAAAATTTTCAAAGACCATTTACAAGTTTTGACACACAAATTTGGTGGTCGGTGATCGATCGCAAATTTGGTGTTAGAAAACGGTGATCGATCGCTAAAGTTTCTGGAAAATTTTCAAAGACCATTTACAAGTTTTGACACACAAATTTGGTGATCGATCACAAATTTAGTGTTAAAAAACGTGATCGATCGCTAAAGTTTCTGGAAAAATTTTCAAAGACCATTTACAAGTTTTGACACACAAATTTGGTGGTCGGTGATCGATCGCAAATTTTGTGCAAAAAGTGGATGATCGATCGCTGAAGTTTCTGGAAAATTTTCGAAGACCATTTACAAGTTTTGACACACAAATTTGGTGATCGATCGCAAATTTAGTGTTAAAAAACGTGATCGATCGCTAAAGTTTCTGGAAAATTTTCAAAGACCATTTACAAGTTTTGACACACAAATTTGGTGGTCGGTGATCGATCGCAAATTTGGTGTTAAGAAAACGGTGATCGATCGCTAAAGTTTCTGGAAAAATTTTCAAAGACCATTTACAAGTTTTGACACACAAATTTGGTGGTCGGTGATCGATCGCAAATTTGTGCTAAAAAGTGGTGATCGATCGCTGAAGTTTCTGGAAAAATTTTGAAGACCATTTACAAGTTTTGACACACAAATTTGGTGATCGATCGCAAATTTAGTGTTAAAAAACCGTGATCGATCGCTAAAGTTTCTGGAAAATTTTGAAGACCATTTACAAGTTTTGACACACAAATTTGGTGATCGATCGCAAATTTGGTGTTAAAAAATAGTGATCGATCGCTAAAGTTTCTGGAAAGATTTTGAAGACCATTTACAATTTTTGACACTCAAATTTGGTGGTCGGTGATCGATCGCAAATTTGGTGTTAGAAAACGGTGATCGATCGCTAAAGTTTCTGGAAAATTTTCAAAGACCATTTACAAGTTTTGACACTCAAATTTGGTGGTCGGTGATCGATCGCAAATTTGGTGTTAAGAAAACGGTGATCGATCGCTAAAGTTTCTGGAAAATTTTCAAAGACCATTTACAAGTTTTGACACACAAATTTGGGGGTCGGTGATCGATCTCAAATTTAGTGCTAAAAGTGATGATCGATCGCTGAAGTTTCTGGAAAATTTTCGAAGACCATTTACAAGTTTTGACACACAAATTTGGTGATCGATCACAAATTTAGTGTTAAAAAACGATGATCGATCGCTAAAGTTTCTGGAAAATTTTCAAAGACCATTTACAAGTTTTGACACACAAATTTGGTGGTCGGTGATCGATCGCAAATTTAGTGCTAAAAGTGATGATCGATCGCTGAAGTTTCTGGAAAATTTTCGAAGACCATTTACAAGTTTTGACACACAAATTTGGTGATCGATCACAAATTTAGTGTTAAAAAACGGTGATCGATCGCTAAAGTTTCTGGAAAATTTTCAAAGACCATTTACAAGTTTTGACACTCAAATTTGGTGATCGATCGCAAATTTATTGTTAAAAAACCGTGATCGATCGCTAAAGTTTCTGGAAAATTTTCAAAGACCATTTACAAGTTTTGACACACAAATTTGGTGGTCGGTGATCGATCGCAAATTTTGTGCAAAAAGTGATGATCGATCGCTGAAGTTTCTGGAAAATTTTCGAAGACCATTTACAAGTTTTGACACACAAATTTGGTGATCGATCGCAAATTTAGTGTTAAAAAACCGTGATCGATCGCTAAAGTTTCTGGAAAATTTTCAAAGACCATTTACAAGTTTTGACACTCAAATTTGGTGGTCGATGATCGATCGCAAATTTGGTGTTAGAAAACGGTGATCGATCGCTAAAGTTTCTGGAAAATTTTGAAGACCATTTACAAGTTTTGACACACAAATTTGGTGGTCGGTGATCGATCGCAAATTTAGTGCTAAAAAGTGGTGATCGATCGCTGAAGTTTCTGGAAAAATTTTCGAAGACCATTTACAAGTTTTGACACTCAAATTTGGTGATCGATCGCAAATTTAGTGTTAAAAAACGGTGATCGATCGCTAAAGTTTCTGGAAAATTTTCTAAGAGCATTTACAAGTTTTGACACTCAAATTTGGTGATCGATCGCAAATTTAGTGTTAAAAAACGGTGATCGATCGCTAAAGTTTCTGGAAAATTTTCTGAAGACCATTTACAAGTTTTGACACTCAAATTTGGTTGGTCGTGATCGATCGCAAATTTGGTGTTAAAAACGGTGATCGATCGCTGAAGTTTCTGGAAAAATTTTGAAGACCATTTACAAGTTTTGACACACAAATTTGGTGGTCGGTGATCGATCGCAAATTTAGTGCTAAAAAGTGGTGATCGATCGCTGAAGTTTCTGGAAAATTTTCGAAGACCATTTACAAGTTTTGACACTCAAATTTGGTGATCGATCACAAATTTAGTGTTAAAAAACGGTGATCGATCGCTAAAGTTTCTGGAAAAATTTTTGAAGACCATTTACAAGTTTTGACACTCAAATTTGGTGGTCGATGATCGATCGCAAATTTGGTGTTAAAAAATGGTGATCGATCGCTAAAGTTTCTGGAAAAATTTTGAAGACCATTTACAAGTTTTGACACTCAAATTTGGTGGTCGGTGATCGATCGCAAATTTAGTGCTAAAAATGGTGATCGATCGCTGAAGTTTCTGGAAAAATTTTGAAGACCATTTACAAGTTTTGACACTCAAATTTGGCGGTCGATGATCGATCGCAAATTTGATGTTAAAAAATGGTGATCGATCGCTGAAGTTTCTGGAAAAATTTTGAAGACCATTTACAAGTTTTGACACTCAAATTTGGTGATCGATCGCAAATTTGGTGTTAAAAAATAGTGATCGATCGCTGAAGTTTCTGGAAAAATTTTGAAGACCATTTACAAGTTTTGACACTCAAATTTGGTGGTCGATGATCGATCGCAAATTTGTGTTAAAAAATGGTGATCGATCGCTGAAGTTTCTGGAAAAATTTTGAAGACCATTTACAAGTTTTGACACTCAAATTTGGTGGTCGTTGATCGATCGCAAATTTGATGTTAAAAAATGGTGATCGATCGCTGAAGTTTCTGGAAAAATTTTGAAGACCATTTACAAGTTTTGACACTCAAATTTGGTGTCGTGATCGATCGCAAATTTGGTGTTAAAAAATGGTGATCGATCGCTGAAGTTTCTGGAAAAATTTTGAAGACCATTTACAAGTTTTGACACTCAAATTTGGTGGTCGATGATCGATCGCAAATTTGGTGTTAAAAAATGGTGATCGATCGCTGAAGTTTCTGGAAAAATTTTGAAGACCATTTACAAGTTTTGACACTCAAATTTGGTGATCGATCGCAAATTTGGTGTTAAAAAATGGTGATCGATCGCTGAAGTTTCTGGAAAAATTTTGAAGGCCATTTACAAGTTTTGACACCCAAATTCAGAGGCTACGGTGATCGATCGCAAATTTGGTGTTAAAAAATGGTGATCGATCGCTGAAGTTTCTGGAAAAATTTTGAAGACCATTTACAAGTTTTGACACACAAAGTCAGAGGCTACGGTGATCGATCGCAAATTTGGTGCTAAAAAATGGTGATCGATCGCTGAAGTTTCTGGAAAAATTTTGAAGGCCATTTACAAGTTTTAACACCCAAAGTCAGAGGCTACGGTGATCGATCGCAAATTTGGTGCTAAAAAAAGGCGATCGATCGCTGAACCTTCTAGAAAAATGTGGACCCATTCACATAGCGGTCATTTACACAGAAATAATTCTTAAATAATAATAATAGAATGTTGAAAAGGATATGGATAAGAAATTAAGAGTAGTTAAAAGTTTTAAAACTTAAAAACTTAAAAATTAAACATGGGATAGTGGAACTAATAAATTAGTTTTTTTTTTTTATTGTTTAATTATATTTTATAGGATAAAGAGTTAATTGAAATAAGAAAATAAAAATTGAATTAAAGTATAATGAGAAGTGGTTTTTGTTTTTGTTTTTTTCTTTTATAATAGTAGTGGTTATTGATGAGAAGACATAGTGTGGATACGTGGTGGGAGAGTGGTTTGAGGTAGTTTTTTTTTTTTTGTTGCAAATTACATATATATCCTTTATGTTCTACTTTTTAATTGAATAGTAAATATAAGGATATTTTAGGCCTAAAGATGAAATTCAAAATCTTTTATGTAGAGGATCTAGTGAATTACTTTTTCACCCTCATTTAATTATTATTTATAGCAATATTTTCTAAATATTAAGAATTTTTTGGGAAGTTTATTAAAGTGGAAATGATGGGAAGGAATCCTCTTAATATTAATAGATTATCATTGTTATTCTTATTATTATTGTCATTATTATCTTCTAGACTTTTAAAAATATTCCTTCATTCCCTTCATGTCCACTTTTATGTCCTCTAAAAAATACCTATATGAACAAAAAATCTATTCACAATATTTTAAAAATAAACTAAGGTTGTATTTGAAAATTCCATAAACACACACATATAGATCAATTCTTAAAAAAAATAAAAATACATGTACCCACTTTGCACTTTCCCAATTCAAATACCAATATTTAGAATCCAAATAAGTTAACTGATCTTTTTAAAAAGAAATTAAGTTGGTTTATTTTAAATTTCAAATTAGACTCTACTATTATCTCAAAAATAACACTCCTACATCAGAACATTTACTTTTTTATTTCTTTTCTTTTCATTTCTTCATGATTTTTTTTTTGCTAACCTTCTTTTTTATTTCATTGTAGTTTTAATTTGACTCCTAATCTCTTTGTTTTCATGAATATTTTATTTATTTATTTTATTTTTGTCAGGAAAATGAAATAGAAAGTATGATTGCATAATAAACACTTTGTTTAGAGACGCTTGGTAAATATTTGTAAAGTTTTTGCATTTGAATACGTGAATAAACATCTCTAACCATTTATAATATATTTTTTTTATTTAGAAATGGATGCCACTATTTTATTTATGTACCAAAACTACTACATTATAAATTTAAAGAAGAAGAAAGTTTGTATGAATATCATATATTTGTGCCTTGCTTATTGGTATATCAAATCAAATATCAAGTTCGAAAATCATCAAGTATATATAATAAATAAATAAAAATCTTCCAATGTTTCTTTTTTAAATTAACCTTATTAAATTATATTATATGAGAATAATTATTTGCAGATTTTTCATATTTCCATAAATTTGGAGGACATTGCTTGATCTTAAAAGCATTAAGAACATCAAAATCCCAACCTTGGCATAAGTTTAAATTTCAATGATTTTAATTATTTGATTAATACCAAATATATAGTATTTTCACCCAATTGGTGTTACCAATCCCTAATTAGATGTCTTAATTACATATGACTTCCATCCAATTGGGTTAAAACCTTACAAGGTTGGAAACCCCTAATAATTTTTTTTTTAATTTTTTTTTTTCATAATAACCCTAATACATAGTCTTTTGTTAAATCCATTCACTCCGGCTGAATTATTATCGAAACTTGAAGTTTAAATATTTAATTGGATTTATTAATTACATTCTTGAGCAATCTATTTAATGGATCGTAATATGCAAGATCTCTAATAATTTGTTAACCGGTTACTATTTTAATCAATTGTTGATTTAAATCTTCAACTTGAGGCCTCAATTTCATGATTTGTTGATTAATTGAAATAAAATATAAGTTTAACATAGAAATCCCTAAATCATGCCCTAAAGACAAAGCCCACATTTAATCCATTCTCTATTTCCAACGTAAGTAGTAGTATTTTAGAAAAATTGACACGACACGTTTAACCCATTTAATTAAATACATGTTTTATCACATCTACATTTGAATTTTAAAAATAAAAATTAGTAATTAATTAATAATAGAGACTCACATATATGTTCTCAGTAAACTTATCATAACTTTCCACAACTTTCAAACTATTGAAATCTCTGATTCCTCTACAAATTTCACTATATCAATTTGTTTTTTTTTTTTTTGTAAAATCTATCTATGTCTGTATGTCATTTAATCAATTTATGTTTCTTAATATTTTCTTTATATATAATTTTAATGCAAACTTAGATGATTAATATATTTTTTTGCATTTAATTTCCTTTTTTCTTCTTTAGTTAAGTGTTTGTCTTCAAACTCATTATATGAATCTTGGATCAATAGAGGTAAATCTCTCTCTCTCTCTCTCTCTCTCTCTCTCTCTCTCTCTCTCATACATAAAGGTTCTTTCTACATTTACTTTGTTTTTTATTTTCATTTCTTCTTGATTTTTTTTGCTATCCTTCTTTTTGAATTTTTCGATTACATTGTAGTTTTTATTTGACTCCTAATTTCTTTGTTTTTATGGGTTTTTCTTTTTTTGCCAAGAATATGAAAAATGTGATCGTTTTAGGCTTTGGACAAAATGTAATGGATCACTATACCCTCTAGAAAAATGTGGACCCATTTCACATAGTGAAGGTCATTTACAAGTTTTAATACCCAATGTGATCGATCACGGATCCATTAACAAAATTTTCGATTGATCACTTAAGTCTCTATGTAGATGTGTAATTCAATCAAAGACTATAGTGATTGATTGCACCTTTTGTTATGAAAATACGCGATCGATCACAAAACCCATGGAAAAATGTTGACCCATGTCACTTAGCGAAGACCATTTACAAGTTTTAACATCCAATGTGATCGATCGCGGATCCATTAACAAAGTTTTTGATCGATCATTGAAGCCTCTATATAGATGTGTAATTCAATCAAAGGCTATAGTGATCGATCGCAACTTTTGTTATGAAAAAACGCGATTGATCACAAAACCTGTGGAAAAATGTTAACCTATGTCACTTAGCGAAGGTCATTTACAAGTTTTAACACCCAATGTGATCGATCGCGAATCCATTAACAAAATATTCGATCGATCACAACAGCCTCTGAGTAAATGTGTAATTCATTCAAAGGTTTAAGTGATCGATCACATTTAGTAATAAAAAAATGTGATCGATCGCTGTACCCTCTGAAAAAATGTGAACCCATTTACATAGTGAAGGCCATTTACAAGTTTTAACACCCAAAGTGATCGATCGCATATTTGATTATGAAAAAAATGCGATCGATTGCAGGTTCTTGGTAAATGTGTACTTTTTGTTTTTATTTTATGAACAAAGGTAATGTCAAATTGTGAACTAATTAAAATACCAATTAAACCTATATGTGAAACAGAACATACATATTAACAAAAGTGATCGATCACACCTATGGTTATGAAAGAACGCGATCGATCATCATACCCTCTAGAAAAATGTGAACTCATTCACAAGTTTTAACACTCAACGGGATCGATCGCGGATCCATTAACAAAGTTTTCTAATTTTGTTTTATTCATTCAATTAAAAACAAGTTAAAACAATATTGATAGTATTAAATGTCAACTAGTTACTAAAATTTTTTAACCTAACTTGCCATTGTGCGCAAAATTATTAATTAGGAAATACACATTCACGATAATTTACAAAAATCAAAATCCTACAAATGCACAAATAGTACAATTTTCATCCATGAAAAGAAAAAGAAATTATAGCTCAAATTTCCATCCACACGAAACTATTCTCATACACTAAAAGATAGTAATCAATACTAATTCAAACTAAAAATAAATTAAGACTATTGGTAAACACCAAAAACACTAACAAGTAAATTTACAACAAATTTCCAAATATTGAGGAAACCACATTCCGCTCCTGCCAAAGACACCACATCAAACAATGTGGCACAACTACAACGAGAACTTCTAAATGGTCATTCTAGCATTTAATAAGTGACTGCAACAATAATTGTCAACCAAATATGGAATTAAAATACAAAGTGCATCAAACTAATTTCACTAAGATATTCCCAACAAAAAAAATAAGCTATTATATATGATGCTGCACACATAAAAGAGATCCATTTAAAATAAAAACTAAAAATTCCAAAAGCCATTTTTTAGTTCATAATGCATATCAATTCAATGACCAAAATGAAAATAAATACATACATAACATAGTTGTCAAGGTCCAAAGCATATTTAACAGACACATTTACAGTATATAACAAACTATACAATATCATAAATTTAAATTCCACAATTTCATCGGGGATTTTTCTTCTCCCCCAATCAAATTCTTAATAAATCAGATTTACAACCCCCACACCCCCACCCAAAAAAAAAAAAAAAATGATGCATAAAGTTCAACTATCATGAAAATCACAAATAAATTCACCAAATGCGAGGACAAAAAAAACAAAGAAGAAGAAAATTATTTATCCACACACCAGGCATCATCTTCTTCATCAAACACTAAAAGGCACTTATCAATACTAATTCAAACTAAAACAAATTGTGCACTACTAAAACTGTTGGTAAACACCAAAAACACTAACAAGTAAATTTCCAATAGAGGGGAAAAATCATGGAGATACCACAGAAGTAGGACAATACATGGCATAATACACAAGCCATTGAGGAAAAGCAATTTTAGAAAATCTCAAATACATATAAATGGTATCCATAATTAAACAAATGTTGGCCAATGATGAGATAACACCAACAGTATAGCTTCATTTAAAAAAAAAAAATTTGTTTAAGTAATAAAACTTTATTGAATAAGAGGAAAATCCTGTATACTAGAAAATACAATCAGCTCGAATGGACAAAAACTAAAAAGTAAGCAAAAAAATACAAGAAACAAAACTCCTAAAAGAAAACCAATCGAATAAAGTTTTGAAAAATAATAATTTCAGCTTGACTAAGTCCTCTCAGAATCCTCCAAACTACGCCCATTCTGCTCCTGCCAAATACACCACATCAAACAATGTGGAATAACCCTCCAAAGTACAATGAGAACTCCTAGATGGTCATTTTAGCAATTAACAAGTGGCTGCAACAATAAAGATATAAAGATATTGAAGGGTAGAATAAGTTGAACAAAATACAATTGAAGCTCAATCTGGAGTTAAGTCAAAAGGAACCATAACATAGCCCCTAGACATACATACAACCAATCACTAAATAAAACGTTGAATCACATCATTGTTTGTAAATTGGTCAAATCAATTTATATATAACCAAAAAATAACCCTAGACATACATACAACCAACCCAAAACTCATGTAGAAGTACATATATAGCCAACGAATTCAACATGTTTTATTGGACAAACTAAGTTCTTATGGACTCAAATTCTGCAGTGCTAACTGGTCAACATAAAGATGGAGATAGTATCCAATTCATGTAATAGTTTCTAATAATACAAAACATCCCAACTTATTTTGGTGCATTTTCAACCGTGACATTGTAAATGTTCCATAGTCTAAACCAAAATCAATTGAGAAAAAGAAAGCAGATCTATATGTCGATGCATCTCGCAACACAAGCACAAAGCTCCAGTGGAATTCAGAAGAACCCCCCCTCCCCCTCCTGAAGGCTTAATTGGCATAAATATAAGGTGGTGATATCGATTCTGTAAACAAACCCCTTAAACTGTTGTGCCAAAATAAACTTTGAAATAATAATAATCTTTTCTTTCAAACATTTTTTATTTATTTATTTTTTCTTTCAAAATAAGCTTAGAGACATCATCTTCAGCACTTGCTCAAAACACAATTGATGATCAGCAAACAGGAACCACTGAATACTGGCACCTAAGCTACACTAACCAGCACTCAAGTTATAGTGTACCCATTAATTTATTCAATAACGAACCTAGACACAAAGTGATAAGACCAAGTGAAGATAAGTTGATTAAAATCATGACTACTAACAGATGGTGATGAGACCAAGTGAAGATAAGTTGATATTGAAAAGCATAAGATGTAATACTAACCTCTTGGTCAAGAGATTCAAATTTCCATACACTTTCACGAAGATCATTAATTTCATTCCACCACCTTAACCTAACTAAAATACAGCCACTCACATTCCTGACTACCCAAAAATCCAGAGCAGCAAGAAGAACAGTCACCACAAAAATGATGACAAAGCTACTAACGAATAGGGCAGAAAGTATGTAAAATGCCAATGCAGCAGCTTGCCAAATCCAAAACATAATGAATTTATGCACTGAAAGAAAACTTAAAAAAAAAAAAAGAAGAAGAAGAAGAAGATAACCAGGTATACTAGACCTTGAAAACAACATGAAAGAAACACGTCTTCAGGTTGGCGTAATTTTCTACTGCAATCTGCATATGAGAGTAAGATTATATTATCTGAAAGGAAATATATCTTTGAAACAAGTCTAAGAAAATTGAATAGACCTATTTATACATTTCTCTTTGACTTACCAAGATCCAATAGAAACAATACTAGAAGCTTCGTTAGGCCCACAGGTAAAAGACCACACAATTTGGTTTCTACCAGGAGCTTCGTTAGGCCCACAAGTAAGTTGTGTTTCTACCAAGAGCTTCATTAGGCCCACAGGTAAAATAGTACTCCTCACGAAGATGGAGTTGTCACGAAGGCATAGCCGTCACAAAGACGGAGTGCCAAGACACCAATGTCACAAAAACAACGGTACTTAGCTAGGTAATCACAATGTCACGGCACAAGGGTAAACAACACAGAGCTCATAGGCTAATATAATAAAAATACATAGCTCATTTGACCTCCTCACTAAGTCTTTTGATTCACCAAGAACCTCACCTTAGCGGAGTCACCTCAAGGTTATAAAACATGTCTTTAAAATCTCTAATTTCATAAAGTAAATTCACCGAGACAAGTTGGTCACAAAGACATTGTCACAAAGACACAATTGTCACATTCCAAAACATCAAATTGCATCATACCATTTCTAGTCGTTAACTCGAATAGGACAGAGTTTCGTCTATCTCATATAATGTGTGTTAAATTCTACATTTTTTTCACTCCTACCAAAACCGTTCAAATATTCTCTTACTTTACGATCCTATAATATATGGCTCCTTTTCATAACATCCTAAATGGTTTCACCATATATTCTAATCAATATATTTCTCGATCTCAATGAATTGAGAAGAGCTTTTAAGCATTATTACAGCATTTCATAACAATTAAGCCATCTCAAAAAGTAAAAATTCAACTAGAAATGAATTCTCCCTGAATGGTCAAAATTAACTATTTATTTTGAACAATCAATGCGTATAATTCATCAGAACTGATCACATCTCATATAGGAATATAACAAAAATTCCGAGATGCTAATCTCTTCACTTTTGGTCACTTCCATTTCTGACAAACACTCATTGGATTATACATTCTCACAAATGAATACTTAAATTAAAATTAAATCACGATACATGTATATCTCTACCCATATGAGTAATACTAATTCACTATTTTCTGATAGCCAATTAATGTTTCACTATTCACATTTCTTTTTATATCACACCTTTAATTGCGCTAAATTCCGTACTTAAAATTCACATATATTGCTCAGAAAATATCGATCACGATCATCGAAAATGAAACTTTACCCATTAAAGATTCATATTCAGCCCCTGTTTTCTCCCCTTTTGTTGAGAGGGAGTTTTCAAAAATATCTTCTTGATCGAAAGGATTCTTATAGTGATTAAATCAATTCTCTTTTATAATATTCTTTCTTGATGCCACTATGTCCTGGGCAACCAAATGACACATATTTATTAGGTGCCACATCACATTGTTGATTCCTGATTTCCTTTTTCTAAAAACCGAAATTAATCCGCCATATTATGTTTCGTATTCATATAGTCATTAAAACATATTATGTCCGCTCCAGTGATTGGCACACAAAGATGAATCTTAGGAGAAATCATCGAAATTCAGAATAAGGTATTGATGTATTATCCTCCGAGTCCTCTCCGTTCGAAATTATCTAGCCATCAAAATCTGGGTTAGAGCATTAGTCCAATATGCCTCAATTTCATTAAACTAGATTCGATTTTTAATGTATTCGGGGCCTCTACCAATCATACGCACATCTAGATAGCCTCAATAGAAGGAGATGACGCTCCTTAGAAATCTAAGGATACCCCTCGACGAAATCTCAGAAGCTATAAATAATCATATAAGTGGCATCAAGGCCAACCTCAGAGCAAATAGATAGCACGCTCACACTAGATAATCTAACCAGTGAAAGACATTTTAAATATTCGAGGAATACCACCTCATCAAATGTCCATAACCAACATAGCATGCGCCAATGCTTAGCTCTACTCAAGAAGGCAGCTAACGTGTGGAGCCACTACACTTTTTTCAATGTAACATCAGATGAATTTTCTCGGCCCAACACCTCTACAATTGCAAGTGTTTGGTACCAAGTTCGGCCTGTCAAAAACATGCAATTGTCTCTCTATATTATTCATTGACTACATAAACGCCCTCTGCGTGATAGTGCGTACCTCGAGGATTTTAGATGTGAACAAAAAGGAGATCATGGATTTCTTTCTCAAGATCAAAGTGTCAAAGAAAGAAGAACAAAAGAATAAGGACATGCTCGACAGAGGCGTCAATCTTCAATAAGAATGAAGCCAATTGAGAACACTTGACATAAAGGTCAACATACAAAAAAAGGGCGTTTCTGACAAAGGATGCCAACACAAAGATAAGAAAAATCAAAGGCGTCAACACAAATACAAAGAAGACGTGAAAGGAAAAAAGCAAAGGAAAGAAGTCACGAAGCAAATCCAATCCTTGGAGTTCACACTTGGGGGTACATTGGGGAATTTGAGCCTTTATAACTTTCTTTTCACAGCCCAAACCCGGCCTACATTCTAACCGATAAGGAAAGAAGTCACGAAGCAAATCCAATCCTTGGAGTTCACACTTGGGGGTACATTGGGGAATTTGAGCCTTTATAACTTTCTTTCACAGCCCAAACCCGCCTACATTCTAACCGATAAACAAAGCCCTCCTTGAGGTTCTGCTTGCTCAAGACATGATGTTAAGCTCTTTCGTTATTCTCCATTGGAAGTATGAAAAGTGCTCGTTAGGTTGAAAACCTGAAAAGGCAGCCTAGGCAAAAGTTAGAGCAAAAGAAAAAAGAAAAAATGATGGATGGTCCAAACACTAATCAAATCTCCCATGAAAAGATGAATCATAACAAATGGTTCAAACTCAGAGTTCACTTTCTTTCTCATTGCAAATAGTCAAGTCTCTTTCGAAGACTTCAATTTCAAGTCAAAACTTGGGGCATCCCCCTTTGTTTTCCAAGTGCTTCATCTACATCTCCAAACTAGGGGCATTCTCCCTAATTTGTCAATTTTTCCCACAACATGATCCACACAAGATCACACATCTCTAAACTAGGGTCCTTCTGCTTAGTTTGTCAACTAAACTATCTTTCCTCAACATGATCCAAACCAGATCACAAATCTCCAAATTAGGGGCATTCTCCCTAGTTTGTCAATGGGTCAGAATTTCAAGTCAATAGCATGTCTCTATCATTGCTCCAAACAATGTTGACTTGCAAGGTCATCCAAACTTTTCAAAAATATCATTGCTTTTTCGTCATTTTGTTGATTCGGGAAAACTCTCAATCACTTCATCTCTTTAATTGCCTTTGAAGGATTCAGCCTTACAAGCTCCAAGAGAAATGCAAATATGTTTATAAGGGTTTAATGACTTTAATCCCCTCAAAGTGAAAGAGAACAGTTTTGTTTTGCAACCTTAGGGTTTGTCAACATGTCTTCCCAAGAAAACAAAAGTTTCTCAAGATTGTCGTTTACATAACGGATTGCATCCATTTAAAAAATTAGTTTTCAAAATGATTTACAAAGTTCATCTTTTCATTTTTGAAAGACTTTCTCCAAAAGAGGTACACAACCAAGAAATAAAATCAAGGTACACAACTGAGATCACAAGTCAAGTTACACAGTTCGAACAAGACCTCCAAATAACAAAAATATTTGGATTATTTGTGAGAACATAAATCTTTCCATACGCATGTTTTGGGTTGTTGCAAACACTTAAAATCATCCCAATGAAAACATTTTTCACTTCCACACAAGAAGACTACATATATTTTGAACTACACACAAAAATCATACCATATAATTTTGCACCTCCAAACAAGAGTTCAGCACCCCACATTTCGACTACGTTCAAACCTGATCCTCTGTGATGGAGGTACGTAGGCAGCCTTCACTAAGGCTCGTCTCACACCCACAAAACATTTTCTACATTTCGAACTACGTTCGGACCTGATCTCTCTGATAGAGGTACGTAGCAGTCTTTCACTAAGACTCGGTCCCACACCCACTCTCACAGTCCAATATCCATATCCACTTACACACTTATCCTCATCTACACACACTCATATTACCAGATTCACATCCACATTCACACATTCCATGATCTCAAGCTGCAAACAATTAGCTTGTTCACATGACATCATTTTACATGTAAACGTTCTAAAACTTGAACATTGACTCAATTGTTTTCATTTGCAGGTTTGTTGATCTCAACAAGTTCTCATGACTTGTTTAAACTAGGGGCATTGGCCCAAGATCGTATTTCGTAGACGATATCTAACATGTTTGAAAAGGAATAGTTCTTGTTTTTGCAGGAGAGTACGTGCCTACCCACTAGCTGAACAAGACACTGAATGCATCTTGGTTCTAGCAAGGAGATTAAAAAAGGTTGAAAAATCCGGAGTTATGCCTTCAGACGGCTAAAATTTTCGGCATCATCTTAACAAGATTCTGACAACACACATGCTCGGGTTGTCTTGGAACCACGTAAAAATATCCCGACTTTTAGGTTGTTAAAACATTTAAAATCAGATCCTAAAAAGTTTTCAAAAAATATCGGGTTGTTTCTTACAACATAAAATCATTCCTGATATATTCACGTTTTAGGTTGTTATTGACAACATAAAATCAAAATCCTAAAAAGTTTTCAAAAAATATCGGGTTGTTTCTTACAACATAAAATCATTCCTGATATATTCACGTTTTGGGTTGTTATTGACAACATAAAATCAAATCCTAAAAAAGTTCCAAAATATAGGGTTGTTTGAAATAACATAAAATCTATCCCAACCCATTTTTTTTTTAGGTTGTTAAAACACTTAAAATCAAATCCTAAAAAGTTTTAAAAAATATCAGGTTGTTTCTTACAACATAAAATCATTCCTGGTATACCCAATTTTTTAGGTTGTTATGACAACATAAAATCAAATCCTAGAAAAGTTCTGAAATATTGGGTTGTTTCTTATAATGTAAAATCACCCCCCAACATAAAGTTTTTGTAGATTTATTTGAAGGATTTCGCAAACAAAAATTTCAGTTACAAAACTTGTGTCTTTCTCGCATTCATTCGCTTTACAAGCTCTGCCTGAGGGGTTTGTAGACCCTCGTTTTGCTACCTCATAACCTAACCTACAAATTAGGATCCTTTCCAAATAAACCCAAGACGAAGCATACAACTTGCTAAGACAATTTTGACCTTTGATTGACGAATTGAACTGATTAAACAAATCTCCACTTCAAAATACTCAAAACAATGTGTCACAAGCCCAAATCGGACCACAAGCGCAAATGTTATGATCAATTGAAGGTTTAACGGATAGAGTGCATAATGATTTAATAATTCCAGGTACATAGGATTAATCCAAACTAATTATCATTGGTCCATTAATTGGGTTGATTTTAATTAATGAGGTGTAAACGTCTCATTGGCCTGTAATGATAAATAATTATGGACTCTACTACGTTAGATAAAATCAGTTTAAGTTGGACAAATAGTATGATTAATTAATTAAAATATAAGGATTAATTGAAATAAATCAATTCAAATATTTTAAGAAGATTAAGATCACTATTATATCTAATGTTTATCATAAAAAGTGGGAAAACATTGAACAAACGGATAAATACAAAAAAGGAAGCTGAAAACGTTTGTTTAAAACTCGAAGTACCGGCCGGTACTTTGATTGAGTTTTGAAGTACCGGCCGGCACTTCAAGTACACATTGAAGTACCGGCCGGCACTTCAAGTACACATTAAAGTGGGAAGATCCGGCTTTGGTAATGGACACACCAGGAGATTGCTTGATGGGCTCAGTGGATATGCTGAGCCTGGCCTATTATGGGCCCATCTGGTTCTGGGAAATCCACCCTTCTTGATTCTTTAGCAGGTTCTCTCTCTCTCTATCTCTATCTCTCTTTGTGTGTGCATGGTTTTGTTTTTGTTTTTGTTTTGAATCATATGGAGAGGTGGATTTGAATTTTACGTTTTCTCATGGGAAGAATCCACTAGACTATAAGACTCTTGATTTGTGTTAAAGGTTGATCATCACACATTCTCCACGTCCAAGTCAGTCCACAGCTGGTTGAGGATAAAGAATAGGGATTATTTGAAAATAAAAAATACAAAATTAAACAAATAGCTTCTCGTTTGTTTGGCTATAAAAAGGAAAGAGGGGTTCAGTTACAGGGTCCCAAAGTTTGAGCTTTAGAGAGAGAATTCCAGATCATTCTGTGTATTTCTTCTAAAGCATAAAACACTCCTAAATAATCCCCCATTAAAAGACAGAGAAAGCTCCCACAAAAATCCCCTACGGCGAAGCTCTGTTCACAAGTACCGCGAAGACCATCAAGGAAGCATTTTCGGAGTTCTTTTTTGGCAGCTGGGCAGAATACAAACTCTCCACCATTGCAGCCATACAGCAACGCTTCTGATCCTTGCTCTTCCCCTTTTTCAAAGTTTTCCATTTGTGATAAGTTTTTGTGTCTTCTATTAACAAACTTTTTGATTGCAGCCAAAGTTGAACATAACTCTGGTGATTCTAAAGCAATTAACAAGACCTTCTTCCACGTGTATTCAGGTAAAAATTCTTTGCTGAATTCTTTATTGGTTTGCCTATTCACATGATGATGACGATAATATGCCTTTTTCATATGTAAATGATTTAATAAAGAACTTGAACCTTTAAAATAAATTTTATGATATACCATGTTTTTGTACATTGAAATATTTGTTTTTGGCCAAGCTCTATCCTAGAAGACCGATTTTAATCGGGCAAAATGAGGTGCTTACACCTTCTCATTTTGTAACCAAGCCCCCGAGCCTAGTCTTGAAGGTTCTAGATTAGTTTTTCTGTGAATGTAAATTTCTATTTTACTATACTGTATTTAGGAAACATTCAAATGTAACTTTCTTAGATTGTACCTAGGAAACAAACTTTTGCTATGTAACTTTCTGTTTTGGACATTCAAATGTAATCATACAATCCAAATTGAATAAAAGAAGTATTTTTAAGAATTTTTCTTATTTTTCTTTCTTGCAAAAATAAGTGGCGACTCTACTGTAACATCACCTTCATTCTAGAGGGATGATCATTCGTCAGTTGGGTCACATTTTGAGGCCCATTTGACCCTCGGGTCGTGGTTCTCACAGATGTTCTCTCTTCTCTTGGTGGAAAGAGAATTACAATCAATTTTTTTTATAGTTCTCTTTAATGGCATGTGCTCTTTTAAGTATTACTATAATTGCGGTTACTTCTTAATCAACTTTTTGCCCTGTAGGTAACATCCTTATTTAGTATCGATCTTCTCTTTTGCCAAAGAATGTAAAAACTTTGATTTGCATTCAAAGTTGGTTATATGGATTTGGAGATAATATTTAATCAATTTATAATATAGTCATAGTTATTTATTGACTTGTTTTCATTGAATACTAAAGTTATATTACAAAAATTTATTGTAAATGGAAATACTAATGAAATTACTTACCAACTTGAGGTGTAATTCTCAAATATTGCTTAAGTTAAAGAAATCTTTTAGTTATTGATATCATCAAAAATAACACACATGGACGACTCACACTCCCGATGTCATACACTAGATGATCTTTTATATAATGACGACCATTCATGACCAACCCGAGACAACAACACGCGAATCAGGGAGACATTACGCCA